>PVJH01004013.1:0-132207 GCA_004026705.1 Nesogale talazaci
GGGGGGGCATCACTGCCCTCTGGTGGTCATGGGAGCTACCCAGCCTTGCTCCTGGAGAGCTGCTGCGAGATTTGAACCACCAAGCCTGTGGCACAGTCCCACACTCAACCACTACGCCACCAGGGCTCAGCCCTATTGTCTGTTTTATAAGGAGCCCGGTGGTGGAGTGGTTATGTGTTGGGCTGCGATCCCCGTGGTCAGCAGTTTGAAGCCACCACCAGCTCCACACGGAACAAAGTCTGGCCTCTTTCCACACTCAGGAAGAAAATACGACTTGGCAGAAGGCTCTCTGCTACATCGATGAAATCATGCTGGAGTCAATGGTGGTGCGAGCTGTCAGGTCAGTTCTGACTCCGCGTGACCCTATGCAAACAGAAGGGAACACTGGCCCCGTGCTCACCTCATTGCTGTGGTGTGGGAGCTCGTTGTGGTTGCCACCCATCTGTGTCCGTCCATCCCCTCAAGGGGCTACTTCTTTTTTGCTGACCTACTTACTCAAGCACGATGTATCTTTTCAGGGACAGGTCGCTCCTGGTCAAAGTATGTGAGACGGCAAAGCCTCGCCATCCTGGCTCCTGAAGATCATTGTGGCTGTGCTTCTTCCAGGGCAGCGTAACACTGGGGTAGGGGTGCGCAGACATTGAGGTAGAGGCTGTGTGAAAATGGAGGCAGATGAATGTACGGGGACTTCAAAAAGTTGAAGAAGTTACATCTATTTTTCTACAAACTTTTGGAAGCTCTCTTATATAAGCCCAAGAACTCCAAAGACTGCTGGCAGCTCCCTAGAAGACACCTTTCGGGGTATAGCTAGTTAATGTGCTGAGCTGCTTACTGAAGGATGAGCGCATCCAGTTCCCTCAGAGGTGCCTTGTAATCTACTCTGCACAAGCCTGCAGTTGAAGCCCCATGGAGCTCAGTTCTACTCTGGGATAGATGGGGCCACTGTTGATGGGATTGGCTCAACAGTAACTGCTTTGCTTTTTCTAGAAGGTATCAGAAATAGAGTAACCTTCCCTTTGTGCTGATGCTCTGAGTGTAAGGCTTTGATCCTCCATAGCTGTGAGAAGATAGACATCTGTCCTCTCTAGCCAGCGCGTGTTATGGTTTATTGTTATTGTGGCAGCACTAGGAAACTGAGCCAGACTTGGAGTGGTTCTGAGTATTTTCTTCCTTCTAAAGGAATTCTCCCTATCGTCTGGCCAACAACTAGAATAGAAGTGAACCAAGCCCAGCCCACTGCCATCGAGTCCATGTCTGCTTGTAGTGACCCTTCAGAGGGTTTCCTATGCTGCAAAACTTCATTTTCACCACCAAGCAGATTGAACTGCCGGCCTTGTGATTGGCAACCCAGTGCTTACCCAACAGTGCCACCCACTGGGGCTCCTTTTAGAGTGGAACAGATAACTTTAATCAGGGCTGAGCTGAGGCTTAGTACGGTTCTGTGCACCTGGCTCATCCCTCAGTTCATGAGTGTTGCCATCACGAGGGTCTTTTGAAAGTCCTGGAATGTGTGCTAAATTCTTATTCTTGGTAGGTTCTGAATTTCATCTTTTGTTTTTACAGCATCACGAGACTGGTTTTTAGTTGTGTGTGTGTGTGTGTGTGTGTGTGTAAGAAAGAACTTTCTATACAAAAGCCATTGAATATTGAGGAACATCCCAGATCAGTCCAGATCAAGTCCATAAGTCCGACGTTAGCCTATATGTCGTATATCAATCTGTACAGTCCTCTTCAGACTCATGAAACACATAGAGTGACGCTGTGTGCAGGCAGACCATAGGCCAGTGGGTTGGGAGTCTTGTAGAACCAATGGCTTTGTAAGCATCTCAGCATGTGATTCCCTCAACTCCAAAACTCTGACGGCCTCATGGTCACTTCATGTGGTTTCTCCTCAGGAATGTCTTACAGGGAGTGAGCCTTGTCAGTAGAGAGTCTCTAAGGGAGTGTGTAGAGAGAGTGTGTCTCCAAAGAGGAAATTCAGGAGTTCTCAGAATCCTCAAGAGGGGGTCATGCCCCCACAGAGGCCTCATTGGCTACATCTTGATTGGCAGACTAGCCTCCATTCCTTCACTCTTAATCCCCAAACTGACACCAGATTATGTAACCACCACAACCTGTAATTTTTTTTCCATCAGCTTTTTTCTTTTCTTTAATTAAATACCTTTATTGGGTGCGCTTACATCTCAACATGATCCATATATTCATCCATTATGTCAAGCATATTTATACACATGCTGGCATCATCATTTTCAAAGCATTTTCTTTCTACTTGAGCCCCTTCATATCAGCTCCTCATTTTCTCCCCTCCCCTCCCTGCCCTCCCTAATGAAACCTCAATAAGTTGCAGATTATTATTTTTATAGCTTACATCGTTCTCTGTCACCCTTCACCCACTTTTCTATTGTTTGAGGGTGTTATAGGTTGATCCTTGTGATTGATTCCCCCTTTCTCCCCCTACCTTCCCCTTATCCTCCTGGTATCTCTATTCTCATAGTTGGCCTTAAGGGGTTTATATGTCCCGGATTCCCTGTGTCATGGGCTCTTATCTGTAGCAGTGTGCCTTCTTTGGTCTAATCTGATTTGTAAGGTAGAATTAAGGTCATGATAGTGGGGGGAAAGGAAGCAGTAAAGAACTAGAGCAGTGGTTCTCACCTGTAGGTCACAACCCCTTTGGGAGTTGAATGACCCTTTCACAGGGCTAACCTAAAAGCTTTGGAAAACACATATTTCTGATGGTCTTAGGAACCAAGACACCACTCCTCTATCCATCTCCAGGTGGGTCCACCCTTAGGCAGATACCTTCACAGGATATCTGATGTGATGACATCATTGCGCCAACCCTATCACATACATTCCGTACAAATACAGATATATGTGACAAAGTTGGCGCTATAATGTACTTATGTGAACTAGTTACATGTGTAGAGAGAAGCTGTTGTTTAGAAAGCAGTTGCTCTGTTGAAAGCTGCTCCTCTGTTAAAAGCAGCTACTGTGTTGAAAGCAGTAGCTTTTGTTTGTTTTCTTTTGTTTTTTGGCCATCACTGCCCTCTGGTGGTCATGGGAGCTACCCAGCCTTGCTCCTGAGAGCTGCTGCTGGATTTGAACTGCCAAGCCTGTGGGCCGCAGTCCCGTACTCAACCACTATGCCACTGGGGCTCAGCCCAAGGTTTTTTTTTTTTTTAGGCATCACTGTCCTGGTGGTGGGAGTAGGAGGCCCAGCCTTTGCTCCTGGGAGCTGGAATCGAACCTCCATCCCAGTGGGCCGCAGTCCTGCGCACAACCACTACGCCACCAGGGCTCAGCCCAAGGTTTTTTAATAGTATGGTTTTAACCTCAGTATTTACAGCAGAAATTGAAAAACTGCAATGTATTTTTTGTTGTGAATCTATGAAGCCAAACAAACTATACCATCATTTTGATCGCACACATCTGAGCTTTGCTGGCAAGGATCCCAGCTATGGTAGAAGCAAGCTGATGGACTCATGAAAGGCAGACTTGACAGTGGTGGCAAGTACCACAAACAAAATGTAGCAGCCACTGAAGCTTCATATTTGGTGGCACTCAGAGTGGCCAAAGCTTTGAAACCTAACACCATTGCTGAGGATTTACTGTTGCGAGCAGTCAAAGACATGCAATTTATGATTGGAGATGAAATTGAGTGCAATTTCCTTATCTAATGACATTGTCCACAGAAAAATAGATGACATGTCTGCTGATATTCTTGATCAGGTTCTTCAGGAAATTAAATCTGTTCCACTTATAATATGTTGCATCCAGCTTGATGAATCTACAGACACTACAAACTCTTCAGTTACTGGTTTATTGAAGGTATATTAATGATAGAGACTTTAAAAGATGAGTTTCTTTTTTGCAAACCTCTTGAAATGACAACTGCTGCACATGATGCATTTGACACAGTTGGTTCATTTCTGAAAGAGCATAAGATCTCTTGGGAAAAAGGCTCGTGGTGTTTACACAGATGGTGCTCTAGCTATGCTAGGATGTCGATCTGGATTTTAATGTTGGGTACTGAAGGAGTCACCAAAAGCCAGTGGAACTCACTGTATGCTTCATTGGCAAATATTAGCAACGAAGACACTGCCACAAGAGTTGCAAGAAGTAATGAAAAGCGTCATAAGTTCTGTCAATTTTATAAAGGCGAGCCCTTTAAACAGTCGACGGTTTACACAACTGTGCCACAACTTGGAAGCACTGAACAACGTTCTGCTGTTTCACAGTGAAGTGAGATAGTCGTTGAGAGGACAAGTTTTGAAGTGTGTTTTGGAGCTTCGTGATGACTCAAAACGGTTTTTAATCAGAAAGCCAGATTGCAGTTGGGAGCATTTTTCAGTGATAAAAGTGAATTGCAGACATACGTAGCTTACTTGGTTGCCATCTCTGCCATCTTGAATGACTTACACTCACCACTGCAAGGACCAAATGCAGCATGCCTTGATTTGTCTGAAAAGATCAGATCATTTCCAGTGATGCGTCAGCTTTGGTAAAAAACAAAAACAATTGGATGAAAATGAAATTTATATGTTGCCTACCTTTCTGCTGTCTTTGAGGAACATAACATTTAGCCAGACAAGAGGATTATGATGATTATTTCTGTGAAAGAACACTTGAACTTGCTTGTAGACAAAATTTCCTCATACTTTTCAAACCTTCCTGACACCCTATTTGCACTTGCCTGAAGCCCATTCACAGTCAAAGTTGAAGATGTTCCTGAGGCAGCACAGGAGGAGTTCATTGAACCTATTAGCAGTGATGCACTGAGAACTGATTTGTCTACAATGCAAGTTACAAAATTCTGGATCAAGTGTTTACAGTCATATCCTGTCTGAGATTGTGTTGGCATCTTCCTCTTCCATTTCCAAAAACACATCTTTGTGAAAACAGGGTTTTGCAGCTTGTTGGTTATCAAGTCTAGATACAGAAGTAGACTTGCTGGGGAAGATGATTGGCGTTATGCTCTTGCAAAGACTGCCCCAAGAATTTCTGACCTGGTGAAAAAGCGGCTATCTGAACCTTCATACTGAGTTTGGCTTTTTACACCTACTGTTGCAAAATGTAGCAGTGTACTTTGCTGTTGTTATAGTACCCATGTTACACCATGTTTAAGAAAAAATTTCATTTATTTGTAATTAGAAATAAACATTTCAATATATAATTACATATTGTATTTTTTCCCTAATGATCTTATTGGGGGCTCTTACAGCTCTTATACCATTTCATATATCGTCCGTATCAAGCACATTTGTACTCATGTCGCCATCTTCATTTCCAAAACATTTTCTACTTGAGTCCTTGGTATAAGCTCCTCTGCCCTCTCCTTTTTTTTTTTTAATCATTTTATTGGAGGCTCATACAACTCCCATCATGATCAATGAGGAACTGCATTAAAGGGTCATGGCATTAGGAAGGTTGAGAACCACTGAACTAGAGGAGGCTTCTGCATTTCATCAGTGCTATATTGCACCCGGACTGGCTCATCTCTTCCTTGTGACTCTTCTGTGAGGGGAGCAGTTGTCTACAGTTGGACTTTTGGTCTCCACTGCAGACATTCCCCCGCACCCCAACTCCCATTCACATTGGGTATGATTTTGTTCTGGATCTTAGATGCCTGATACCTGATCCTATTGGCACCTCATGCTCACACAGGCTGGTGTGCTTCTTCCTTGTAGGCTTTGTTCCTTTTCAGCTAGATGGTCGCTTGTTTATTTTCAAGCCTTTAAGACTCCAGACCTTGTATATCTTTTTTTTTTTGCATCACTGCCCTCTGGTGGTCGTGGGAGCTACCCAGCCTTGCTTCCGGAGAGTTGCTGCTGGACTTGAACCGCCAAGCCAATGGGCCGCAGTCCTGCACTCAACCACTACGCCACTGGGACTCAACCCGAATATATATATATTCGGCATCACCAGGCATCACTGCCCTGGTGGTGGGAGTAGGAGGCCCAACCTTTGCTCCTGTGAGCGGGAATTGAACCTCCATCCCAGTGGGCCGCATCTATATATATATTTTGATAGCCAGCAACCATCAGCTTTCTTCACTACATTTGCATATGTACCCGTTTTGTCTTCAGTAATGTGTCAGAAGAAGAGCATCACTGTGTCAGATTATTAGAACAAAGTGTTCTTGTGTTGAGGAAGTGCTTGACTCAAAGCCCAATGTCCATTTGCTACCTTAATTCTTGACACACCGATGAATACATACATATATTTCCCTCATATATATGTGTGTGCGTATGTATATGTATATGCCTATATTTAGACTTCTATAAATGCCTTTTGTCTCCTGGTTCTTGCCTTAATTTGTTTTTTAACTTTCCTCTTTCCTCTTTTATTTCCTCGTCAATGTTCAGCCTTCATTCTGGGTTAAGTAATTCCTCTCTGCTACATTGTCCTTGAGTAAGCCCTACTAGGTAACCTATGCCCTTCTGTCCATTAATTTTTGTTTACTTGTTGTTTCCTTGTCTCTGAGTTGGTCCCCCCTTCCTCCTTCCTTTTTCCCACCTCCCCTTCTTCCGAATCCCTCCAGAATCTTTGGTTATATTCTTTTTGTCCCCGAATTGTTTATCCCACCTATCTTATCTTGATAGACATGCAGAGACATTAAAAAGCCCCCAAACCAGGAAAAGCCAAACAAGACAATAAAGGAAGTCAAAACCAACAAAACAACAACTGAAAACAAAAACAACTGAAAAAAAGCCACTGCCAAGAAGGGAAAAGCCTACAAATAATTCAAGGTCTGTTTGTTGGTATTTACAAGTGTTTTTCAGTCGAGTCTCCCGAGGTGCCACACTGCGTCTTGAAGTCTATTTTTGGTATTCCCCGGGTATTTCATCACTTTGCTCCCATTGCTGCTCTGTTACATGCCCTTAGTGTCATGCCCCACTCTGATGGGGTCACAATGGGCACCATTCCCACACTTTGTTTCCAGTGTTGTTCCCCGTTGTGCTGTGGTCCACTGAGGGACATCGTGCCTCATGATAGGGCCAGCACTATGGTCCTCTCTGTGCACTGTCTGCTCTGAGCAGGAATATTGTCCTCAGGGCTTGGTGGGCCAGGATGTGTCCTCCCTCTCCATTCCCTCTTGGTTTCTCCTGTGTGCATTACTCTGATGCACCCCTTTCCCCAAGCTGTAGCTTCAGTGCTGTCCTCTGAAGTTCATTCTTCTGGGAGAGGGTGGTAGTGTCCACATAGTTGGAATTAGGGTCAGCCCGGCAGATCTCTCTCTTGGCTTCCTGGTACACGCTGGCATGTTGTCTTCACATCTTGGCCCGTCGGGTTGAAGCCTGGTCTCTGCCTGCTTCTCCTGTGGAGCCATAAACAATTTCCTCCCCTTGGGTAGGTTAGTGCCCTGCTCCCCACTACCCATATCTTTTTCCTTTGTATTTCTCCCTCCTATTTCGTTGGCTGCCATATATATCCCTGGCTTGGGTTTGACCCCTGCCCAGAGTACCTGGACCTCTCCCAGGAATGTTTGTATTCAGTAGCTTTTCCTCTAGGCCCCGTTTTTAAGCTTCCTTCAGTGGACTCATGTTGTACTTGTCTTTTTGTCCTTGGCTTACTCTGCTTAGCATACTTCTTCTGGTTTTTCCCATGCAGCAATGTGCTTCATGTGTTCATCACTGCTTTTTAGGGACGCATCGTACTCCATCGTATGCATGTACTACACCTTTTTTACCCATTTGTCTGTTGCAGCAAATTTGGGTTGTTTCCAACTCCTTGCAATTGTGAACTGTGCTGCAATGAACACTGGAACACAGCACAGATTAGACCGTTTCTTAATTTAGCTTATTTACATACCTTTTTTCCCAGTGGTTTAGTGGGTTATGAGTGGAGCTCCTCCCACCAACTCCTTGGGTGGAAGCTGAGGCTGTCTGCTCGCATACACTAGGGAGCAGGTCAGCTCTGTTCGAGAGGGTCTGTATGAGGTAGAAGCAACTCGATGGCTGTGGGTTTGGGTTGGTTTTGTCTCATTCAGTTTAGGAACCACCAGGTGCTTTGGTGAATTAGCATCGAGTATCCGGGATGCGAACTTCCCTCATCTGTTTACACTGGCCTTGTCAAATGTGGCTGTATTGGCAATCTGATTTCCACACTTGGGTTCTCTAGCACTTTTAGACCGTTGAAGCTATCCCTAGTTGCCCCCTTTTGCTTGGATTTCGGCTGTGTTCTGTCCATCATCTCGGACTGCTGCCTTTTATCGTACATAGATTCTGAAGAGCAATACACAGAAAACAAGGCTCACTTCAGTGAACTTTCCTCGTTTCTGGAATTTTGACTTTTCTAGTTTTGACTGACTTTGTAATGCTTCGATGTCATCAAACCGATATTCTTTATCTTTTTTCCAGAATTGTAATTCCTCTTGGCAGGAACAGTCTTCATTGTATAAGAGACTACGGGCTCCTTCTAACACAATAGTATTGGAAGAGAACATAACTTAATGTTTTAAAATTCTGGTTGGTGCGTGACATTTGGGCCAATTCTGACTGCAGTAGCGTCATCACCTAGGTTGTCACCTTGAAGGGAGGAGATTGCTAGCTCTGCTCTCCCACCGAGCCACTGGGGGCCTCGAACTGCTGACCCTGTTTGTAGTGGAGTGCTTAATCGCTGTGCCACTAGGGCTCCTTAATATTCTGTCCTCTACAAAGTTCTAATTGCTATAACTATTTTCTCCTCAGTGGACTGTTATTTCTAGTTTTCATTGTTGTTTGCAAATAATTCTGAAGTACATGTCCTTGTACATATATCCTTATGTTGCTTGATGTTTTAGTTCTATAAGGTAGATTTCTATAAGGAGAATTGCTAGCATTTATGCTCCTATAATTTTTCCAGAATGCTAATAGCAAATCTCATGAACAACATATGAGAGAGAATTCCTTTGCTTTAGATCCACTCAGGAATGTTTTCCACCTTTTAAATTTTTGTTAATTTGGCCAAAATGATAATCACTTTGCTTTTTAAATTTGGCACTTTCTTGTCTAGTGCAAGGTTTGAGTATATTGCTTTTTCAGAACTTTAAAAATACATTTATGCGTATTGAAGGGTCATACTTAAAAATTCTGAGGCAGTAGATTTATGATAAAGCTTGGAATCCAATTGGATTTTCCAAGTGATTCTACTATACCGGCCGATTGGGGAATACTACTCTGAGTAATCAAATGCTACTTTTTGTGTTTTTGAATGTCTTGATAAGCTATCTCAAAACTTTCTATTTTGTTTAAAGTAGAAAATAGCTTTTGTTGTTTTATTTTTAAGTAAGAATGAAATTAGAGCAGTTAGTAAAGAAATGTTGATAATCATTTAATTATTTATGCTTTGTAAACCATTTTTTAAAAAAGTATGTTAGAAAGATAAAACTCTGATTGCATTTTCTGTTTTCTGTTTTTCATTTGTTTTTTTTTGTTTTTGTCTTTTGTTTTTGGGGCATCACTGCTCTCTGGTGGTGGGAGTAGGAGGCCCAGCCCTGCTGCTGGATTTGAACCTCCAACCCAGTGGGCTGCAGTCCCGCACACAACCACTACACCACCGGGTCTCTGCCTGATTCCATTTTCTAAAGCACAGTAAATGTAATTCATGTTTCTGACTGGATTACCTTTGCCTTTTTTTTTTTTTGGCATCACTGCCCTCTGGTGGTCGTGGGAGCTACCCAGTACTGCTTCTGAGAGCTGCCGCTGGATTTGAACCGCCAAGTCCGTGGGCTTCAGTCCCACACTCAAGCACTTACGCTACCAGGGCTCAGCCCACCTTTGCCTTTTGCCAGTTGTGATATTAGGGTTTATATAGTTTAAAGGAGAGAAAGATTGTTACAGATGTTCAGTTGCAAGTACATAGTGGTACAGATAATGTCTTTGTTAAGATGCAAGGTGCCATCACTGAAACACAATTACTTGATTCCTTTTTGTATAGTTTGAATTGTTCCCCCTCCCCCCAAATATGTTTTATACACCCTAGCCTCTGTGCCTGTGTGTATGATGTCCATTTGTTACACAATTGAGACAGAATTATTGTAGGATGTTTTGAGTTGGGAGCTCTGGTATTGTAATTGGTTACAAGTTCTACTGCTAACTACCAGGTTTGTGGTTCGAACTCGTGAACCTGCTCCTTGGAAGAAAAACGGGGCTGCTGACTTTGATGAAGATTTACAACCTTGGAAACCCAGGGGACATTTCTACTCTGTCCTGTGAGACCACTGCGTGTGCGAATGGACTCATGGGAACAGGTTTGGTTTGAGTTGTCCGTGTCTTGAATTAGCCTCTCTTGAAAGATACAAGAGATTAACCAAGCAAGTAAAGCAAAGATGGTTTAAGAGGCACACCAACCCACATTAACATCGTCTTAGAAACAAAAGTTCCATGAGACAAGGCCTTTCCTCCAGAGAGAGAAAGCCTTTCCCTCCAGCCAAACCAAACTCACTGCCACCAAGTCACTGCTGACCTCCAGCGACCCCTTCCGGCTCCCAGAGACTGTAAGTGTGTGAGCGTAGAAAGTCCAGGTTCTCCTCGCAGCTCCTGCCCACCACGCAGACTGCAGCGCTCCATGGGGATTTCTAGTCCCGAAAACCGAGGAGGTAAAATTTTTCTTGTTAAAATCACCCATTGATGATATTTCTGTTCTAGCAGCATGAGATCACAGACTGAATTTGGTAATGGAGGAGTGGGGTGCTGTTCTAACACCCGCCCCCCCCAAATGTGAAAGTGATTTTCAGATGGAGAAGGGTGGGAAGTTTTCAGGTGCCCAGTAATAGGAGCCTAGGTTGCCTAGAAGGGATTGTTGGAAGAATTGAGGATGACGAAGGCAATTCGGAGGAGGCTTCAGTGTGGAGAGCTGTAAGTCCCCACCACCTGCAAAGAATGCTGTTGGAAGAGCGGGCAGTCGATGTGACTCGGGTGAGGCATTAAAAAGAAAAGGGTGAACGAACACGTGATTGGACATGCGAGGAATGGCAATGTTTTCATGCAGTGGCAAAAAACTTTTTTGATTATGTTCAAATGTTTGGTGGAAAACAGAACTTGTAAATGATGAACTCAGATATCTGCTGAGGAGATTTCTAAGCAAGTTCTTAAAGGGATGGAGTGATTTCTTTTTGCCTCTTGTGAAGCATGAGAGGAAAGCAGTGGACTTAAACATGACATGTTCAAAATGAAAAAACCCAAAAGATTTGAAAACATTTGTTCTACGAACTAAAGACATGCTTTATCATGCTCATCAATGATGTGGCTACACAGTCTTTACTAAAAGAGAGAAATCTGTGACTGCCATATCTAACCAATTCCCACAGCAGGAAACTTACAGCTCAACGTGTGTTTGCATTGAGAGACGGCTTGAGTGGAGGCCCAATGTCCATCTGCTACCTTTAAATATGTGCACATAGATCTTTTCCCCCATCATCACATATAAATGTATTTATATATGTACATGCCTGTATTTAGACATCTATAAATGTCCTATGCCTCCTAGTTCTTTCTTCCTTCTATTTTCTTTTACTTTCCTCTTATCCCACTATCATGCTCAGCCTTCATTTGGATTTCAGTAATTCTTCTCAGCTACATTGCCCTTGATCAAGCCCTACCAGGCCTCCTACACCCTCCTTGCCACCGATTTTGGATCACTTATGGTTTCCTTATCACTGGGTTTGTTAGCACCCACTTCCCTTCCCCCGGTTTCCCCTCTTCCTTGTCCCCTCTGAACCATCAGTCCCTTTGTTTTCTGCTACAGATTGTGTATTCCACCTATCTTATCTTGGTAGACCTGAAAAGATAAATATTAGTATACAAGAAAGAGCAAAACAAAGCAGCAAAAGAAAACAAATCAACAATAACAACAACAAAAATGACAAAAAATAAAACTACAAGCCTGTAGATAGTTCAAGGTCTGTTTGTTGACTTTTAGTAGTGTTTTCCAGTCGAGTATGATGGGGTGCCACACCCTGGCCCCAACGTCTACTTTTGGTATTCCCTGGGGACTTCCTTGCTCTTCTGTTGCATGCTCTTAGGGTTTGGCCTCTGGGTGGTGGGGTCAGATTGGGTGCAATTCCCGCACTGTGTCTCCAGCGGCATGGTGTGTCTCGTCGTGGGACTGGCCAGATGGTCCTCTCAGTGCCAGAGGCTGCTCTGAGCAGGAACATCACCCTCAAGGCTTCGAGGATAGGTTTAGATTTTTAACTTTTCAAGCAGCTATGTTCAAAGTGAAGCAATGACTTACTCTAAGAATTGAAAATTCATCATGGCCAAAATATATTGAGCATTCCAAAGGACCAGTAGTAAGACATAAAGCCACTAAGCTGCTCTTTGGGTGAAAGAGGAGGTTTTTTAAGCCTCCTAAACCCACAGGGGCTGTTCTGCTCGGCCCCACATATGTGTCATCATGAGTCGGAATCAGCCCGAGGGCAGTGAATTAGTAAGACAGTCTTCAGTTCCAGTAGTTCTCCTTGGTTTTTGATTTTATGTTTTTAATTTTCTTGTTGAGTGCTTCATTTTTGCTCCACTCTTTACTAATCTTGACTAGTTTTTATGAACTTTTTTCTTTCTATAAAATATTCGGTTCCATAGTCTGAAATTCTTCAATTTAGTTTATTTGTCCAGCCTCTGCAGGATAAATTTCCTCCTTTTCATATTTTGCTTTTGATGGACTCCTTGCAATTTTGTGTGGTTTGCTATTCTTGTTGAACATGGTCTAATTTTGTTGTCTTTAAAAAAATCTTTAATGTTCTGGCTTTTGTGGGAAGCTGTTCTTGTTTGCACCCTGGGAGCACTGTGGCCAAACACCCTGTTGGCTATCCTGGGAGCCACGCTGGGAGAACGACTCAGCAGCTGCCCCCACCCACAAAGGCTCACCGTGTGACAGCCCCAAGGGCAGCTCTGTCCACGCCACAGGGTTTGCATGGCGCAGGGGCAGTTGCTCTGCTGTCTTCTGAGAACTACTGGCGCGCTCTCTTCACCTTAGGGATTTCCAGTGCTAACACGGGAGTTCTGAATGCTTACTCTCTGGACTTCAGTATGTCTGCACGGATGAGGTGGGGACAGGCCTTTCGCCACTCCCAGATGCTGAGCTGACGTGAATGATGGAGTTGAGCGTTCCTGTGGCAAAGGTGTGGGTCTCTCTGTCTGTGTCTTTCTTTCATGGACAGGCACTCTTGCACAGATGCTCCCATGGTATTCCATCCTGGCCTGGGAATCATCCAAAATGTTTCCCTCGCCCTGCTGCTGCTAGGGTTCTTCCCAGCCTGATTGATGCCAGCCTGTATTGAGCCTCGGCACGATGCAACAACACTCTTGTACTACCGAGGTCTCCTTTCACCCGCCCGCGCTCAGCCCATGAACTCTCAGGCCTCTCTCGTGTTGCTGCAACCAAGCAGCTTCGCTCCCCTCTGCGTTCTCTGGGGTCTTACCCAGCCCTGCCCCCAAATGGCTGAGAGGAGCCAGTGCTCCTGACAGTAGCGGGTAGATTCACCCCTGCTCCTTCTCTCCATCGCTTCTCTGCTCAGCTGGGCTCGCCAGCCCCTCAGCCATCAGGCACAACTCTGAGGTGTCAGTCTGTGCTTCTGAAGTCCGAGGTGTCCTGGGCGGGGCGTCACTGGAAGCTCCGCCCGCATTGCTGTTTTACTGTGCCCTTTTAGTTTCCTTGTAGTGTTGTAAAATTGGGGCCGTGTCCTTCTCCTAGGAGGGCATTGTGTCCGATTGCCACAGTGATTTGGGAGGGGGCGACTGGGATTTAGTGAGAGGGGAGATGTTATGTATCTTCCCCAGGGAAGCCTTGTGCGGGTCCCCAGATCCCGTCAGCAGCCTTTGCTGTGAAACGCTGCCAACTGGTTTTGGCCCGTGGCACGAGATACCTGTGTAGATAGCACCATCTAGCGAGGAAATTGGGTAACAAGCAAAATCTGCTGGCACCCTGGAAATCAGAGAACATTCCACATTTTCAACTTTTTAAAAAACAAGAGAGTACAGAATGGTAGCATTTTGAAACAGGAAGGAAAATTGGAGAGAATTTAATCCATCATTTTACAAAGGAAAACTAAGATTCAAAGCGATGGCACGATTTGTCCAGTAGCACATACCTCCTTTGTAGCAGAGCCTCATGCTTGAACCCAGGTCTCAAAGCCTTCCAGGTTCCTTCGTGTTCTGAGCTCGCATCTTAGCGAGCTGGCCACCACACTGTCGTCTGTCTTGATTCACGTCTTGGCATCTGTGTTTACTCTCATTGCCATCCTGGACCCCGACTCAGAGCGCCCCGATAGGACCGGGTAGGTCTGCCCTTCAGAGACAGTCCCAGTGCCGACCTCATGGATCAGTGAGGAGCCACTGCACTATGGGGGCCCCTCAGCTCTGTGCTTAGCAATTCGTTAACGTGGAAAAGGCAGGACGGAAGGAAAGCATTTCATTTGAATAAGCATACTATCAAGGTTCACGATTCAAGTAGATACTTCATAGATAAAATCTTGTTTGGGCCTAATTGTATCAACCAGAGAAGTTGGACAGACTTTTGTGTATTCATTTGCTTCTTTAGTTGCTCCGATGTGAAAGAAGGAGGCCTGGTGGGCCTGGTCATTAATCGACTGATCGCTAACTGTAAGGCCAGTGGTTCTAATGAGGCTGGTGCTCTGAAGGAGACTAAGGGCCTCAGAACCCTAAATAGGGCTGTTATGAGTTGAAATGACTTGATGGCAGTCAGTTTTTTAAAATGTTATGAGTGAAGTCTTTTTTTTGGGGGGGGGGCATCACTGCTCTCCGGTGGTGGGAATAGGAGGCCCAGCCCCAGTGCTGGAATTGAACCTCCGTCCCAGTGGGCCGCAGTCCCGCGCACAACCACTACGCCACCGGGGCTCAGCCCACAAGTGAAGTCTAAATGTGGTCTTATAATAAACGATTGCCTAAGGGGGAAAAATACATGAACCTTATCTTAATTTATTGTATTGATTGTTGGATTGGTTTGTTGATGATCAAAGACCACAGAATCTTGGGCAAAGACAACCCCAGAAAACGTGCTAGATAATGGAAGGCTCCCATTTTCCCTTTATCTTGGGGCACAGGAACTAGTTTTTGATAAATTATGTGGCTTTTTGTTTTATGAGGGATTGACAAGTGGTGGGGGTGGTTTAGCTAAAACCATCTGGCAACTCTGTCACTTTCAATTAGGAAAGAAAAATTTCTAATTACCAACTAGGACAAATATTGTTTGGAGAAGAAATGAGTTACAAATTAAATTGAGGTTTAATAAATGATGTCATCAGCAGTATTGGGAGAAGTGATAAACCTGTTAAAGTTTGTGAATGAGGCGGTTTCTGGCTACATGATGATAACAACAGTGACAATAGTATTGATAACATTGATGCTGACATTGATAAGGATAATAGGTAATATTTTTCTACCTATGAGGGACTATTTAAAGACCTCCCATTAACTGGGAGGTCAATAACTCAAAACCAGCAGCCCCTCAAAAGGAGGTAAATGGGGCTTTCTACTCCTGCAGAGAGTTACAATCTCCTAACCCCACCGGGCGGTCCTGCCCTCCTGTCTGGGGCCCATATGAGTCAGAACTGACTCGGTGGCAGTGAGCTTTTTGAGAGGCACTAGCCAGGATGTCTTATGTTCATAGTTACTTAATGAGATCCATATTATTATTGCCCTCATGTTATGAATAAGTTTAGGGATGGAGAAATTAAGTCACTTCTCAAAGATCTCATAGACATGCCTTCATTTCTTTCTTTTCCAGATCCAGCATCACTTAGTAGTTCTGAAATAGTCACATCTGTAAATTTTTTCCAGCGGTTTTATTGGCATATAATTCACACCACATATAATCCAATAGTTCAATCACATCAAGAAGAGTTGTACAATTCTCACCACACTTTCAGAATGCTTTTGTCATCCATATTAGCCCCGCCCCAGTTCCCCCAACCTCCCCTGCTAAACCAAGTGGTCCCTTCATTTCTGAAATCAAACCTTCTATCATATTCCAGTCCGCTGGAAACAGTTCTGGTCTTCTACAGGACTGGACTTAAGGTATTTGGCCATAGTTGTTATTGTTATATTTTTATTGGGCTATTCTTTACAAATCATACAATTTAATCATTCACTCATATTAACAAGACGACAGACATCATCACTACAATCAATTTCAGAATATGCTCTTCTTGTACTCTTTGTTAGCTCCCCGTTTCCCTCCATCCTCCCCTGCTGTCGTCTTGGCGATTATCAATCCGTTTACTGTCTTTATAGATCTATCTATCCTAGACTTCATATAGAGAAAATCATACATAATACAAACAGGAAGTAGATAAACAAAATTCAGTCTAGAGAGGACCTAGGAGAATGGTCCTCTGACAAGAAGCTAAGGATTTTTAACTATCAGTACATTAGTTTATATTTCTTTCTTCCTACATTAGGTTCTTTGGAACCTTGGATCTCTCACCACAACCTCCCGGTTACATCCGTCTTCCAAACAAGAGCAGGCAGGCCAGGCCCTCACGACACTTCCCTTTGTCCCAAGTTAATCTGGTCACCACTCCTTGCTGCTGATGCCCAAGGGTATCTGGTGAACTTCACCCCCAGACAAGGAGCTAACTCTCAGAAGTCCCAAAGCAGACTCTAGCATTTTCATAACTGCTTTGAACCATGTAAAGCTCATTTTAGCCTTCATGTATTCTAGCTGTAGAAGTCCAACTACCTCTTGTACCAGCTATTTGTAGTACCTTGTAGTACCATCTCAGGTACACTTACATAGGTCTCCATGGGATGCAGAAGAGGATCCTAGCATCCCTGGGACAGGTGTAGGACATTAATGGCATTCCAAAAAAAAAGATCTACAATGGCTAATAGCAGAACCAAGTCAAGACAAGACAAAAATTCAGGATTACTTTCCATTTTTATATTCCTGATGAGAATTTTGGCTATAGGTAGGAGATACTTGGTCTAGATTTAGTACAAAATTTTCTGTAGTGCTTAAGCATTGCAAAATGTTCAAATTAGTTTATATTGCTGTACTCTTTATTATGGTCATATCCCACTGAGTTTCTAATTTGTGTAGTAGCACATTTGTTGTCAATTAATATGTCCCTCAATGCATATTCATGCATATTGATATTATAGACTGAATTAAACGAGGCCCTCCTTTACTTGTAAAATCATGACATCATCTTTTATGAGCAAATACAGCATCATGCACTAGTCATAGGTTTCTCGTCACTCACCAGGGTAAAGCATGGCTAGAACTATCCTGTGTGTTAATTCTGGACTGGCTGCATCACAAAATGTATTCATTCATTCCTGATAACCCAGTACTTTGATTTCATTCTTGCTCATGCAGGATCCGAAACACAGCTCTAATTATTGGCCCCGCTTCATGAACTGCAGACCTGGGATACCGGTGTTGAGATTCTAGCTATGTAACATTCAGTAAATTACATAACCTTACTGGGCCCCGAGTACTATCGATACAGCAATTGTTTTTAAAGCAAAACCTTCTGACTATACCGGGTCTTTGAACCAGATTCTAGGATGCATAGTTAAGCAAAGGCACTTTTATCTTAATATGTAAGCAGATGTCTCAGTTCCTTTTGGAATATTTTACATTTTGTCTGTTGGGATGATTAATTTCCTCTATTTCTGCCTATCAAATATTACTTCACAAATTGCCTTCAGCTGTGTTTCTTAGAGAGTAAGCAGGGGAATATTCTACTTGGATTTTGATTAGTGCTTTTAGGTTAAAGAAATGCCAGATAAATGCACTTTTGATAAGTATATTGTTGTCATTATTAGGTGTCGTCAAATTGGTTCCAACTAATTGGCAACCTCAGGTACAACAGAAAGAGACACTGCCTGTCTGGGTGCGCCAGCCTCGCTGTGCTGGCGTCCATGGTGGAAGCCCTCGTGCCACTTGGTCCTGTTCGGGCTTCCTCTTTGTCCCTGACCCTCTCCCCAGCATTGATGTCCTGCTCCAGGGACTGTCTGCAGTGTGTGACAGAAGTCTCACCATCCTCCCTTCTAAGGAGAATTCTGGCTATACACTGTTCCCAGGACAAATTTGTTCATTCTTCAAGTAGTCGAGGGTATATTTAATATCTTCTTTCAATGCCATTATTTATTTTTCTATTTATTTTTTCCATTAAGAAGACCAAAAACTTTATTTCATTTTCAGGGCAAGAAAAGAGGCATGTAAATGTAAACAAAATGTAAAACAAAACAAATCATCGATGTGTGGCCCCCATCCCAGGGGGAAGGACAGCAGAAAAGTGGATGAAATGAGACAGCAGTCAGGATAAAACTTGAAAAAAAGTAAGAATTTATAAGTTATCCAGGGGGCATCAGGGAGGGAGGGGTAAGATGAGGAGCTGATGCCTGGGGCTCAAGTAGAAAGAAAATGTTTTGAAAAAGGTGATGACATCCTATGTAAAGATGCATTTCATAAAATGGCTACATGTATGGATTGTGACGAGAGCCGTAAGAGCCCTCAGTAAATAAAAGTAAAAACAAATCCAAATTCAAGACAACAATTTTTATGGGCCAGAGTCTCAAGCCATGTGATACAGCACACCTGGGCAGTGTGATACAGCACACTTGGGCAGTGGTGGAGGTAGGACTCTTGCCCGGGGATGCTGGGCTTTTTGCGATGAGATAATTTTCTTTAAAAATGATCATTATCAAGAATGCCAGCAACAGGAGATAGCTTAGCACCACTGTTGGGCCTAGAGCAGCCATTCTCAACCTGTGGGTCGCGACCCCTATGGGGGTCAAATGACCCTTTCACAGGGGTCACCTGATTCATAGTAGCAAAATTATAGTTATGAAGGAGCAACAAAAATAACTTTATGGTTGGAGGTTACCATAATGTGAACTGTATTAAAGGGACGCGGTTTTACGAACATCGAGAGTCTCTGCCTTAGAGGGTTTTAGCCCTGCCCTGACCATTGAAACTGACACCCTTCTTGCCGACCTCCCTGCAAGAGGCCACGTGGACGTCACGTCCTGGGGGCCATGGCCTGTTCACTCCCAGCCATGCAATCCCCACCCCCATGCCTTGGGGACTGCCACTCACACCAGCCCTTCCCCAGAAACCCTTCAACTCACAGACCTTTGGCATCTGGCACTGAAACCCACGATCCACACTGTGTCCTGGACGCAGAATTTCAGGAATTGGCTCGAAGCATCCTGCTATCCCCCAGAGCTCTCAAGACTATAGCTGGATTCTATTCCACTAGAAAGGGGGAAAGGTGTGGCTAAGGGCCATGGCTAAGCCGGCCCTTGACTCCCAGGGGACATCAGGGGGGCAGGCTGGACACCCTGGGGCATCATTTTTTAAAGGCACCTTTTCTTCTCTCAACTTTCCTACTCATTGCCTAGCATTCTCATGAGTGTGAGTTGATTGCTACAGGTTAGAAGCATCTTGAAGTGACATTTTAAAGAGGCCTTTTTGCA
Organism: Nesogale talazaci; assembly: GCA_004026705.1. Classification (NCBI taxonomy): domain Eukaryota; kingdom Metazoa; phylum Chordata; class Mammalia; order Afrosoricida; family Tenrecidae; genus Nesogale; species Nesogale talazaci. The sequence continues at coordinate 19,425 of PVJH01004013.1, forward strand.
ACAGAGGAAGAAGTCAGGGCTTATTCTCAAAACATTTGCCTTGTACTTGTACTTGCAGCTATGATATCAATTCCTCAATTTTCCCCCACCCTCCCTGCCCTCTTCCCTCATGAACCCTTGATAATCTATTAATTGTTATTATTTTGTCATGTCTTATACTGTCTGATGTATCCCTTCACCGACTTTTCTGTTGTCCATACCCAGGGAGGGGGTTATATGTATAGCCTTATGATCAATTCCCTCTTTCTATTTCACCTTCCCTCCTCCCTTCTGGTATCGCCCCTCACCACTGATCCTGAGGGTGTCATCTGCTCTGGATTCCCTGTTTCCATTCTTGTCTGTACCATTGTACATGTTCTGATCTAGCCAGATTAGTGAGGTAGAACTGGGATCATGGTAGTGGGAGGGGTGTGTGTAAGCATTTAAGAACTAGATGAAAGTTGTTTGTTTCATAGTTGCTATACTGCACCTTAACTGGCTCGTCTCTTCCCTGTGACCCTTCTGTAAGGGGATGACCAGTTGCCTACAGATACATTTTGGGTCCCCACTCTGTACTGCCCCTCATTCACAATGATTTGATTTTTTGTTCTTTGATGCCTGATACCTGGCCCCATCGACACCTTGTGATCACACAAGCTGGTGTACTTCATCCATGTGGACTTTGTTCCTTCTTAGCTAAATGGCCACTTGTTTATCTTCAAACCTTTAAGACCCCAGATGCTATATCTTTTGATAGTTGAGCAACATCAACTTTCTTCACCACATTTGCTTATGTACCCACTTTGTCTTCAGCGATCATGTCAGGATGATGAGCATAATGGAATGCCTGTTTAATAGAACAAGGTGTTCTTGCATTGAGGGAGTACTTGAGTGGGGACCCAATGTCCACCTGTTACCTTAATACTAAACCTATAAATATATGCACATAGATCTATTTCCTGATTGTCATATATAAATATATTTACATATGAAAAAATATTTACATATGTACATCCCTGTATTTAGACCTCTGTAAATGGACTTTGCCTACTAGTTCTTTCTTCTATTTCCTTTTGCTATCCGCGTGTCCTGCTATTGTGTTGAGCCTTCATTTGAGTTTCAGTCATTCCTCTCAGTTACACTGCCTTCGATCAAGCCCTACCAGGCTTCCTTCACACTGCTCGCCACTGACTGCGGGTCACGTGTTGTTCCCTTATACCTGGGTTTGTTAATACCACTTCCTTTCCTCCACCTCCTCCTTTCTCATGTCCCCCTGAACCATTGGTCCCAGTGTTTTCTCCACCAGATTGTTTATCTTGCCTATCTTATCTAGATAGACATGCAGAGATAATAATATGCACCAAAAACAAGTTAGAGCAAAAAAACAGCAATGACCAAAAAAAAACAAAAAACAAACCCACAAAAACAAAAACACCCCCCAAGACACAAAAAAAGAAAAACTTATAAATAGTTCAAGGTCTGTTTGTTGACCTTTAGGAATGTTTTCCAGGCGAGTTTCATGGAGTGCCACGCCCTGGTACCAAAGTCTATTTTTCGTACCTCCTGGGGACTTCCTTGATCTGTTACCTTGCTGTTGTTGCATGCCATTAGTGTTTTGCCTCCGTGTGGTGGTGTCCGATAGGGCACAATTCCCACGTTATGTCTCTAGTGTTGTCTTCTGTAGGTATATGGATCAGTGAGGGATGTCGTGCCTCATAGTGGGGCTAACCATATGGTTCTCTCTGTATATTGACTGCTCCGAACAGGGATTTTGTCCTCAAGGCTTGGTGGGCCAGGAGGTACCCCACTCTCTCTCCCTCCCCTCCCCCTTTCATGTGCTCCCTTGTGTTCTGATCAGTCATGCCCCTCTTCCTGGGCTGTTGCTTCAGTGTTATCAGTGAAATAATTCTTCTGGGGGGTGAGTGAAGGGGTGAGGGGTCTTGTCCATTTACTTGGGACTGGAGCTGGCCCCTCAGACCTCTCTACTGGTTCCCTGCTTCATGCCAGTATGTTGCATTCATATCTTGGAGCACCGGGTTGAAATCTGGTCCTCTTTTCCTGTGGAGATATAAACAATATCCTCCTCCTGGGTGGATTTCTGCCCTGTTCCCTGCCCTGTTACCCACCTCTCCCCTTTTTAGTTGGCTACCATATGTACCCCTGGATTTGCTCTGACCTTTGCAGACAAACCTGGGCTTCACCCCAGGAATGTTTGTATACAGTAGCTTTTTCCCTATGCCCCCTTTGCATTTTTTTAAGTTTACCTCAGTGGACTTTTTTACATGGCTTTTATGCTTGACATACTTCACTTAGCATAATTTCATCCAGTTCTCTCCATGTGGAGATGTGTGTCATGTGTTAATCACTGCTTTCTAGCAATGCTTAGTGTTTTGTTGTATGTATATACCACATATTTGGGTTGTTTCCAACTCCTTGCAATTGTGAACTGTGCTGTAATGAACATTGGAGCACAGATGTCTGGCTGTGGTTTGTTTCTTGCTTCTTCTGGGTATATGCCCAGTACGGGGAGTGCTGGGCTGTATGGTAGCTCAATTTTCATCTGTTTTAGATGTCATCAAGTTGATTTCCATAGTGACTGTACATACCTACAGGTCCACCAGTAGTAAATGAGAGTTTCTGTCTTCCACAGCCCCTCCAACACTTGTTGCTTTTTGATTTTTTTGAATTGGGCTATCTTTCAGGGTGTTAGGTTTTATCTCATAGTTGTTTTCATTTGCACTTCTTTTATGACTAATGATCAGAAATATTTTCTCATATGTTTATTGGTCATTTGGATTTCTGCCCCTGTGAAACTTTTGTTCAGGTCCTTTGCCCATCTCTTCAGTGGGCAATTAGTTTCTTCTTTTTAGAAGTTAGCAGAGTATTGTAGATTTTAGTAATCTTGGTCTTGGTCTGATGTGTCATTACTAAGACAGTCTGGGCTCTCTTATTTTTCTCTTGGTGAATTCTTTTGATGTACATAGGTGTTTTATCTTCATTATATCCCACTTGTCAATTTGTGACTCATCTGTATCTGAATCCTTCCCTATTACCGATAAACTACATATTCCCTGTGCCAAAGTTCTGAGCTTTGTCCTGGTTCCCTCATTGATGGTCCTAATAGTTTGGGATTTTACCTCCAGGTCTGTCATCCACCTTGAGTTTATGCTTGTGCATGGAGTGAGATAAATTTCTTGTTTCATTTTTTTTCAGGTAGATAACCTTTTTTTCCCCAGCATTACTTGTTGAAGAGGGCATCTATATCCCATTTGATATTTGGGGGGCTCTTATCAAAGCTTATTTGTCTGTATGCTGATGATTTAATTTCTGGGTTTTCAGTTCTTTTCCATTAATTGGAGTATCTGTCTTTATACCAATACCATGCGGTTTTGATAACTGTGGCTGTATAATATGTGCTAAAGTCAGGTAAAGCAAGCTCTTCTACTGTGGCCTTCTTGAGGAGTTTGCTGCTAATTCTGGGCTGCTTTCCACTCCATATAAATTTGGTAATTATCATATGGTTTTTATAGTTTTTCCAATTGTTTGAAGAGAGATGATGGTAATTGTATTGATTTTGCATTAAACTTATATAGTGCCTTGGGCAGAACTGACATCTTTAATATATTGAATCTCCCAATCCACAAGCATGGAATATTCTTCCATTTGTTGAGGTCACTTTTGGGTTCTTGAAATAGTTCTATAGTTTTCCTCATATAAATCTTTTGTTCCTTTAGACAGGTATATCCTTAGATATTTCAATTTGTGCTTGGCTTTTGTGAAGGGTACCGTGTTTTTATATGTTCTGGAAGAGTTTGTGTAGGATTGGTATCAGTTGGTCCCTGAATGCTTGGTAGAATTGTCCTGTGAAATCATCTACTCCAGGGGATTTGTTGTTGTTGTTGGTAATCCCTTGATTACCTTATCTGTTTCTTATATTATGGGTCTGTTGAAATTCTTGACATCCATCGGGGATAGTCTAAGGAGGGATTGGTTTGCCAAAAATTTGCCCATGTCTTCCAAGTTGTTGAATTCATTGGAGTACAGTCCTTGGTAATACTGTGTCGTTTTCCTTTTGATTCCCTTAGGGTCTGTTGTAATGTTGATATAGTCAGTGGGTCTCTCATTCAGGGATTATGTATTTTAAATGCTAAGTGATTCTTTGTCTACCATTCCCTTCAGCATTATATAGTGTTACTCCAGTGTCCTTCCTTATCTCTTTTTATGGTTTGCGCTTTGAGGTTAATTTTATACATAATTTCATCCCTCATTCTTTCCACTGAAGTGTGTTCTATCCTTTATTTGATTAGGTTTGCCAGTGGTTTGTCAATTTTGTTTATCCTTTCAAAAAACCAACTTTTAGCAGCATTGATTTTTCCCGTAGTTTTCCTATGTCCCCTCTCCTAATCTCAGCCCTGATTTTTATTATTTCTTTTCTTTAGCTATTAGGATTATCCTGTTAACCTTTCTCTAGTTGATGTAAATTTTGGGTCAGAATATCAATCATAAGCCCTTCTTCCTTTTTCATGTGTGCATGTATTGCTATGAAACGTCCTCTGATAACTGTCTTTGCTGTGTCCCATAAGTTTTGGTACGTCGTGCTCTCATTCTCATTGGTAGAAATTTCCCAATTTCATCTCTGATCTGGGCTAGTACACACTCATTTTGAAATAGAGAGTTATTCGTCCTCAAATTCTTTGCTCTTGTTTTCTTCATCTTCCTTTTGTTTACTTCCAGCCTATGGCACAGTGGTCAGGGAGAGAGAGGTCTGTATGGTATAAAATGTGCTTGGTTATGTGCAGTCACCTTATGCCCAGCATGTGGTTTCTCTTGGAATATGTGCCATGTGTACTTGAAAAGAATGTTAATTTTTTGGTATTTGGATTGAAAGTTCTGTAAATATCCATCAGGTCAAAATTTCTAATTGCAGCATTTCAATCTCTAGCCTCCTTGTTGAGTTTCTTTACCTGTGATATATCTTTCTCAGAGAGGAGTATATTGAAGTCACATACTATAATTCTTGAGGCTATGGTTTCATTTTACTTTTTCTTTTTTTAAAATTTTTCATCTTCTGGAGTGTTTGATATAGTCAGTGGGTCTTTCATTCAGGGTTTATGTATTTTAAATGCTAAGTGATTCTTTGTCTACCATTCCCTTTAGCATTATATAGTGTCCTTCCTTATCTCTTTTTATGGTTTGCACTTTGAGGTTAATTTTATCCATGATTAGGATTCCAGCTTTTTTTGAATTGCTATTTGCTTGGTATGCTTTTCTCTAGTCTTTGATTCTTAACCCATTTTTGTCTGTAGTCTTGAAATGTGTCTTCTGTAGGCAGCAGATTGATGGGTTGTGTTGTCTAAGCCAGTCTGCTGGTCTCAGTCTTTTAATGCCTGTGTACAGCCCATTGATATTAAGGGTTATTATCTCCATCTGTGGACTCTGTGATGTCATTGTATATCGTTTCAGTTGGGTATTTTTCCTACCTCCCTATTTTAGTGTGTTGTGTGTGTGTGTGTGTGTTTCATTCTTGATTTCTTTCCACCCTTCAGCAAGTGCTATATTGGGGGCTGTTTTCTCCATGTTGCCCTCTGGGGTGGGGTTGTTGCATGTAGCAAGCTCTTATTTATGCTTGGTGAGTGCAGTTCTTCTGCCCATACTGGATCAGCAAGTATCTTTTGTAGGTCTCGGTTTCTTCTAACATATTCTTTGAGTTTTTCCTTGTCTGGGAAGACTCGGAATATGTTACACCACTCTCTCCTCTTTTTCATAGTGTCTGCTGGTAGGTATGATCATTTTCTTATTTTGGAATCTTTATATGTGATTGATTGTTTTTCCCTAGCTGCTCTCATGATTTTTTCCTTTTCCTAAGTTGGATAATTTAACTATTATGTGCCATGGTGACTTCTTCTTGGTATTCAGTCTAGCTGATGTGCTTTCAGTTTCCTGAATCATTCATTAAGCTGGGGAAGTTTTCCTCCAAGAATTCTCCTACTTTTATTGCAGATGACTTCCTTGTTGTGTCTTCCTCCCGCAATCCAATTATTCTGATGTTTTTCCTCTTCGTAGCATCAGACATAGTTTTTAGGTTTTCTTCAGCTTCTCTGATGATCTTTTTTGGGGGGGCATCACTCTCCTCCGGTGGTCATGAGAACTATCCAGCCTTGCTCCTGGAGAGCTGCTGCTGGATTTGAACCGCCAAGCCAATGGGCTGCAGTCCCACACTCAACCACTATGCCACTGGGTCTCAGTCCTCTCTGATGATCTTATTAGATTTTCGTTTGCTTTTGTTAAAGTCTGCTCAGCTGTGTCTGCCTCCTCCAGCCCATTGGCAAAGTCCGTGAGTCACTACTGATTTTTGTTATCTTGTCTTTAAGCTCTTGAATTTCTTTTTGGTATATGGTCTTTATTTGCTCTATCATTTCATCCTTTTTCTGTATTGTTTTTCCTATATGATGTATGTCTTCTAGCAACATTCTGAAAATTTCTTTCTGTGGCAGATCAATGTCTGCTTTTTCTATGCCCGTTAGGTTCAGGGCATCTTCTGCCTTTGCCTTTTATTTCTCCTGCTTTTTCATTGATATAATTGGGGTTGATTGCTGTTAGCTTTGCATTGTTTTAGAGAAGCCAGGTGCCATTTCTCATTTAGTCGAAGAGCATTGGCTCTCTCTAGGACACTATTAGGAATGCTTCTTTGAACTGCCTCCAGCTAATTTCACTATGGAATTGGCCTACCACCTTATCCTCCTGCGGCTTCGGCTTCGTTCTTTCCTGAATCAACCAGTCTTCTGTTATTTAGAGGGCAAGTTGGATGATCCTCTCAGGTTGGGTTGTTGTGGACCTACGAGGATGGTGCTGTATTGGGTGATCTTATAGGAAGCTGTGGTGGTGTAGCCCACGGCAGCTTGGGGTGCCACAGAAGGCGAGCAGGTTGCCCTGTTTGGTGTAGAGCACTGTGAATGGTGGGTGGAATTGCCCTGGTTAGGTATATTGTTGCAGAGGTTGGACAGTCATTACCACAGCAGCGTGGAACAATAGTGAGTGTTGGTGGAGCTGCCTTAGGCCATGTGAGGCATTACTGAAGGTGGGAGGTAGTTCCCTTAATGACGTGGGATCACAGGGGTCCGATAGGAGTTCCTCCCGCTGGCAGGATTTCCTCCAAAGAAGGTGAACAGGATTACCCCAAGGCATATGTTAAGCAGTGCAAAGGCCAGGCAGGCGGAATTTCCCGATGAAGAAGCTGGGTGGGATTTCCCCTGGAAAAAGATGGGCAGTATATCACCTGGTAGAGGGTTGGTGGGTTTCCCCCAGTTCCCAGTTACTCTGCAGAGTGGGGTGGATGCAGGCATAAATGCCCTAGGCTAAAGTTGGTGTGGAGGTTAGCAGTGGAGTGTTGAGAGAAAAGGGAAGAGAATAAGAAGAAAAAACCAGCTAAGGCTGATGAGACTTTGGGATATAGAGAGAAGGGAGGGAAACCAAAGTAACAAAGTAGCTGATCCCTGATCCCTAACTATAGGGCTGGAGGAGTTTAATCCCTGCCCTGAGGCAGCAGCAAGCTGTGGCTGTGTTGACATGAAGTGTCTACACCAGCTCCAAATGATCCCTGGCTCTGGCAGAGACAGTGGCAGGGCTAAGGTTATTACACCCTAGCTGCCCTCCTCTGTAGTAAGCCAAAAGCCCCCAGCTCCTCAAAACCTAGTGGATCTGTGCCCACTTATCTTTATGATGCTCCTCCTGAGACCGGCATTGTGGAATTTCCCTCTTGGCAACTCTCCTGTGCTGATTTATGCGGAGTCCCTCTGGTATGTGTTAACTCAGTTGCCATCTTCCCAGAAGTCCATCATCATGTTTTATTTTTATGAATTACTTTAAAGAATACCTTCCTTTCTTGTTTCAATATATTTTTGTTATTATGTGAATGTTTCAGTCTGCTAATGAGAAACACATTCCTTCTTGTGGATGCTTAAAGTTAGTGAAATAGGATAAACAGCATTGGCTTCTTTTCAATTCATAATACCTTATTTTTAGTCAAGTACTACATACATTATATGGTTTTCATAATGCCCACCTCCTGTGCAGTACTTGATAACACATTATAGTATTTTTTCGTATGTTGATGACTTCAGTTTATTTTTTCCCTTGCCCAGTTAACTTAATATGATATGTTTTGTTGAAGTGGGTGGAGGCTTGTTTTCTAGCAGCCTACCCTCGAGTGTCTAAAGTGCTCTTCTCCCAGCAGGATGCCTTTCCAGCTCTGCAAAACCCTTTCCCCAGTGCCTGAAGAGATCATTCTTTCCACCCCACAAGTAGCCCTTCCAGGGAGGTTGGCCCCAGCCCAGGAAGTGCATGGGCTGTTGATGGAGCTGGTAGTGTACTGGGTGATGCATTGGGCTGCTGACCAGCCACTGCTGCCAGGCTGTTTGATTCTTCTGCCCACATGGATGCTGAGGGGCAGGCATAGCAGTCCCTCCCCTGATTGGACAAGTCGGGTCCCCTGGTCACTTCACAGAGTCAGGGCTGTGCACTCGTACCCAGATGGCGGCCCTGCTTCCTATGGGCCAGACACTGCCATTTCTCTACAAGCTTTTTTTAGCCCCTTTGGATTTTGCTTTAGATGTTGAATACAATTTACTTCAATTTCATTTTTTCCCAACATTTTGAAATGTTTTAATGATTTTTATTAAGAAAAGATGTAGCATGAAAGTTGACTAGTTGCACCAGCAAATAATGTACCATGTTTATCTTTTGGTAAACAGTATTAAAGTTGTTTGATAGTTTATTTTCTGTCAATATGGTATGTTCCTTCTTAAGACTTTAATCAGAAGCAACATAGTTTGGAAATAAAATCCTAGTCACTTTGTATAGAAACTAGATTAGCTTAAACCTATAAATAAATCAAGCAGACTTGTTTATTAAATCATCTTATATGTGACTTAAGATAATTAGGTATGTTTTAATTTAGTTTAGAAGTAAAACTCTTGCTACTTCTCTCTCATCCAACATCCTATACATCCATTCAAAATTTAAGGATCAGTCTTACAGAAATATCCTATGTTCGTACAAAGATATGAGTGTGGGTCTATGTATGAATGTGGAATAGTGCACACACATATGACGTGCTTATATATCTTTTTAATAAGGTATTTTGAATCACTGTAGATAGATTTCTCAGAATGTATAGTGAGGAAAAGTGAATCGATTGATGTATTTATTGTAATGTAGCTGTCCTATTTCCCCTTGTATGTTTCTTTTATGTCCTCTGCTTAATTTTTCTGGTGATCCAGACCAAGAATACACTTTCTTGAATGCAGCTTGCTAATAGATTAGGTTTTAAAGCTTTATGTTTATGAAAATGTATTGTTGCTTGTTGTTGTTCGGTGCTTCTGAGCTGGCAACCCTGTGGACAACAGGACTAACACTGCCGGGTCCTGTCCCGGCCTCGATTGCTGTTGTGCTCAGTCCCATTGTCACAGCCTGGAACACATAGAACGCTTTCAGTGGTACGGAAGACTTCCGCTCTTCCTGCATGTTCTTTGTAGCCCTCAAACCGAAAACCATTATGCTTGGGGAGTGGAATGACTTTTGTGTCTTGTCTAGGGAGAGGACTCCATAAAAAATTTGAGTGTTCTTTACTCTGATTTTACAAGAGCATATATTTGAGTTTTTTTCTAATAAGCACTGAAAAAAATCTGTGATTATACTAGCAGTAAAGTATTTTTAATGATATTAATGAGTAATGATATAAAGGAGTTCTGGGTGGGGCAAACGATGAACCTATTTCCCCCTTCTACTGGAAGGTTGGAGTTTTGAATCCATCCAGTATGGTCTTAGAAGAAAGACCTGGTGATTTGCTTCTTGGGCCTATGGAGCACTGGCAACTGATGGGGTCTTACTGACATGTTCACAACTGAACTGATATGTGCTGTTACTGATTTGAACTTAGGCATGTGTGGACGTCAGAGCAAGTTCAGTATTTTGGCAGCAGATGGAGTTTGCAGATCGGCTCCTTGGCCACCCCCGCCTGCCAGAATGGCTGTCCACTCACCCTTCCCATGGAAACCGGGCTGAGCACTTGGACAGGCTTATCCCTCAGGTGAGCTGACACGATAGCAGGCAAGGAATTGCCCTATTGCATCATGCCTTTTAATTCTGTTCCCTTGTGGGCATAGAGCCCTTGTGGGCCCTACTTTGATGACTAGAATTATAAATGATCAGTTCTCAGATGATTTGACTGGAACATCAAACCGTGTTTATGTACTGGTCCGGGGGAATAAATTGCTGTGTATTGCTATTTTACCTATTGGTGAAAATTTCACCAGTTTTATGCATACGTTTAATTTCTAGTAGGTTTGGTGAAACTATAAAACTCCTCGTTTCCTTCTTTGTTAAAAAGGTGCTGGAAATTGTCAATATGTTGAGGAGAAAGCAAAGAATGCTTGTCATTTTTTTCCCAACATATTGATCATAATTTAATCTCTTCTTAGAAAATAAGTTTATTGTTTAAAAATGCCTGTGAGCTGTGCAAAATATATGGGTTAATTGAGTCTTAGTCCCTGTAGAGATGCTTGAATTAATTTTCTTAGACTATACCCCTTCATATTAGTTTCCTTTGACTGTTTATTTCTTTATTAAGAATGAGTGAAGCATGTACTATCTAAAACATGTCCTTTTTTTTTTTTTTTTAAGAATTCATTAATGGAGGCAATTTTCTGCTAAGTTGCTAAGTTGTTTCCCCAATCTACTGAAGATCTTCTTCCATGTGGGCTTTGTTGCTTCTGAGCTAGATGGCTGCTTGTTTACTATCAAGCCTGTAAGACCCCAGACACTACATCTTTTGATAGCTGGGTACCCTCAGCTTTCTTCACCACTTTTGCTTGTGCACACATTTGTCTTCAGTGATCGTGTTGGAAAGGTGAGCATCATGGAATGCCAATTTAATAGAACAAAGTGTTTTTGCATAGAGGAAGTACTTGAGTGGAGATCCAATGCCCAGATGTTAAGTATTATTCACATCTACTATAGTCAAATTTATAATGCTCTCTGCTTGATTGCAAGGCTATTCACATTCCTGAACTATGCTCAAATGGGATTCACCAGAGGGGACATTGAATGGATTTGGGCCTTCTATTGTCATCCACAGCCTATGAAAATCAGGTATTCAGAATTTAATCTCTGATACCATTCCTCCCTAGTTTTGAATTTTATTATTTAAAATCCTAGATTCACACAGGCACACATACTGGTGTGCTTCCTTCCTGTGAACTTAGCTGATGTCTCACATAATAGATGGCTGCTTGGAGTGTGTGTGTGTGTGTGTGTGTGTGTGTGTGTGTGTGTTTTGTTTTTGTTTTATAGTGCCATGAAATCGCTTCCTTTGTTGTTGTTTTATTTCATTTTTTAAAAGGTCATCTTATTGGGGGCTTGTGCAACTGTTAACACAATCCATCCAGCCATTGTGTCAAGCACATTTGTTGCCATCATCATTCTCAAAACATTTTCTACTTGTGCCTGCTTATTTTATGGTAAATGGTGGCCCCTTTTTCTTGGTGGGTCATGAGACGCTCTCCTCCTGCTCCAGGTTTCTCTCTTTTTGCCCAGAGGAAGGGCAAATCCAACCCACCCCTTCTATTAATATTTCGTATATCATAAGTAGGAATTTACCATCAACACAACAGGAGTATGCTGTATTACAAAGGAAATAGAAGCCTAATGGTCTGTGACTTGAACAAAAAGCATCTCTGTCTAGTTTGAGATAAGAGACAAGCTCACATCATTCATTCATTTGGTCATTATTGATACTCATTCATAATCAACTTGTTTGTGTTCTGTTGTGTGAAATTAAGCAAGGATCACTCACCTGCTCTTTTGTGTATCGAAAATACTTCTCTAATTAGATAATGCAAACAAAAGAGCAAATACAGTAGTTCGTCAAATGGCAACATGCACATTGGGGAAAATAAGCAGGGTCTGTAGAGAGTGGGCAGCAGAGCAGAAAAGCAGTCTTACTGCTCAGTGTCCGGGAGGAAGCAGAGAGCAAGTGCTGTGTCTATGGGGAAGAAGAGCCTTGCCGGCTGAGGAAGCAGCAAGTGCTCAAGACTTGAAGTGAGAAGAGTTTGTTTGGTGGATTCAAGGATTCCCAAGGTCAACGTTGCATCTGAGTGGAATAAAGGAAGAAGAGAATGGTTCCAGGTGAGTTCACAGAGATGCAGGAGTGTCCCACCATCAAGGGACTTGTAAACTATGGGCATGATGAGTCTTACTTCCAGTAGAATGGGGAGCTAATAGAGGCTGTTGGTCTGCCTCATGTTTTATAGCAATGGCAGGGGCTGCTGTAGACCGAGCATGCTGCAATGGAGCTAGGGAGGATGGAATCAGGGAGACTGTTTACCCATTTTTTTATATTGTGTTAGTTTGGGTAGACTAGAGAAACAAATTCATAAACATGCATCTATATCTAAGGGTGAAGTTTATATATAAGAGCACTTGAACATAGAGTAAGACATCCCACCCCAGTCCAAGGTCATAAATCTGACATTAGCCCATATGTCTGACGCCAGTCTATAAAGCCTTCTTCAGACTCATGAAACACACGCAATGATGTCGAATGCAAGATGACCACAAGCCAGATGAGTAGAGTGCCTTTGGGTGCAGTGGTGCTGTAAATATATCAGCGTTGGCAGGGGTCCAAGTGGCTTTTCTGGGTCAGAGGTCTGGTTCCATCAGGGAAAGTCTACGTGGCTTCTCCTCCGGGATGTCACACAGGAAGTTAGCCATGTGTCTTGTCAGTACAGTGGCTCCAAGAGAGTGTTGTCAGTAGAATGTCTCCAAGGAAGTGAGTTGTGAGTCTCTCACCTTCCAAGGGGAATTACCGCTGCATTTCCCAGAATTCTCAGAGGAGAAAACCATGTCCACATAGAGATCTTATTGGCTATCTCCAGATTGACAAGCTTGACTCTATCCCTACACTCTTAATCCTCAAAAGGACACCAGATTTATCATATGTCAAAGTTTATTGATTACATCAAACCCAAATTTCTTTTTTTATTTTTGGGGGCATCACTGCCATCTGGTGGGAGTGGGAGGTCCAGCCTTGCTGCTGCTAGATTTGAACCACCAAGCCAGTAGGCCGCAGTGCCGCACTCAACCACTATGCCACCGGGCCTCAGCCCAAACCCAAATTTCTGTAATGAAAACAAGTTGCATTCTTGAACGAGGGTGTTCACATGCATTACAGAGCACAATGATGAGAGTGTAAAAAGAGGCATAAATGAACAATTGCAATATTGCAATCATGGTGATTATTTAGGAGGCTTTTGCAATAATCCTCATAAGAAATGATGGTGGTTTGGGCCAAAATGGTAGCAGAAGAAGGGAAACCAAGTGGGGGGATTCTGGGTATGTTTTGAAAGTGAGGGTGACAGGGTTGGTGGTTAGTTTGCATGAGGTACCTTTATTTTCCTTTGGGATGGCTTCCTTAGATATGGTTCTTAGGGCGAACCCTCAATGTAGTACACCGCTGCTCTTCATTTGAAGGAAAAAGGTATTCGAAGAATAAAATCCAATGGCATTTACTTGATAAAATGTATAGTAGTTTTCTTAAAGCCACAGTATCAGATTAAGAGGTTGTCTGTTTCTTTGGCAACTGATTTGCATTCCCCCAGTGTAACCCAAGGCCAAGGGACCTTGTCCCCCTCTTGGGAGGCTGTAACTTCTCTGTAGAGCAGTGGTACCCACACAGTTCTCACTGAGAATGTCCTTTTTATTTCAGAATTTCCTTTTATTTATTTTCTTTGTAATTCTAAAAACATGTAGTTTGTTTGAATTGGATAATGTATTCTACTACTCAGCTTTCACTTGAAGTCCTTCCAAAATTTTGAATTGTTATTTTGTAACTAGATTATTGACATAAATAAGGTGCTCTAGAGAGGTCTTAAAAATAATAAGGGGTTCATTAGTGAGTGTGAAGTAAAATGGGAGAAACATTTAGGTGTCAGTGATGAAAAAATACTGAAGATATTTTTCTTCTAAAAATACACTCTACTAGTTCAAAACTTAATTTGAAAACCTCATATAATTTTTTATATTTCTCCCCCAAGTGATTAAATGCAATTTGAAAGTGATAAAACTCTATTACAATATTGGGAATAATTCAGTGGTTGAAGTGAAACTGATAATGTTAATTAGAATACATAGTCATAACTCAGAGATTGGAATTCCCTGCTATCATAGGTCTAATTTCTATAATGAAAGAAGGCAGGTCCTTAGGCAATATGTAGAATTATGTGAGTTGTTTTACTATTGAAGGCTAAAGTTTTTTTCTTTAAATTGGAGTACGGTGTTATATTCTACCTGAAGCTCTTGTCCTTTGACTTCTTTGATACTATGTGTGAAGTGACGTATACTTCAAAGGTCCTTGGGAAGATAGCACCAGAACACAGAGAGGTCTGGTCAGTAGTGAGGATTTCAGGGTTACCCAAAAGGAGGTGGAGATGTAGCGAGAATGGGGAAGTTCACAGGTGAGTGAGTAGAAAACAAGGTCCAGAACGGAGCCATACGATGCGTTGCCTTTTGTATTTAATGGGAAGAAGACAGCCGGTCCTGGAGTGGATCAGATTCATAGGAGAATCAAGAAATCGGGATTTTCAAACTTGGACATTTTTATGTCTTTTAACTGGATTCCTTATGTATTATCACAAAAAATGTAAGCTTTCTTGCCATAGCACATCAGCAATTAAGATGAACTTAACTTATAGATTGTGTACTTAATGAATAGTTATTGATCACTTCTTTTGGGTCATGAACAAAAGAGATAAAAATATCTCGTCCCCATGAATCTTACTTTGAAGTAACGGGAAGCAGATAATAATTAGAATAAAGTAGTAACACACCAACTAGATGACAGATGTATAACAAACCAAGGACCAAACTTAATGTTCTTAAATTGGTTCCAGCACACAGCAATGCTACAGTGTGCACGGCTCGTTAGGGTATCTGTACCCTTTCAGACGGCAGCCCCGTGCTCCCATGGAGCAGCTAATGGGTGCTAACCACTGAGCTTTTGGTTAGCAGCCAAGTGCTTTAACCACTGCACTACCAGGGATCCTTTTGATGAGAGCAGTGAGTATGTAAGCGTAAGTAGTAGGACGACAAAAGAGGAGGGGCTGGAAATGTGCAAGCAAGGATGGGAAGGGTGCGGTAATAGCTGTTTCAAGTAGGGGTTGGCCAGAGACCATTTCCCTGAGAACATGAGCTTGAAATAAATGACTTGAAATAAATGAAGGTGCATAAGCCCCAAAGCTGGCTCTCTGGGGGAAAACTCTCAGACAGAGAGAATGAGAAGCACAAGGTCCTGCAGCAGGCGTGAGCCTGGCATAGTTGAGGACTAGCAAGGGCATCTAGGGGCTGCAGCGGGTACCAAGGGGAGCTTGGGGCCTGGGCCTCATAGCCCCTCGTAAGACATTGACTTTTTCTCAGAAACGTGATGTCCTGGAGGGTTTTGAGCAGTGGGATAGCGTGCAGGATCTGACTTAACATTTTAAGAGGATATGATTCGACAGCTGCTGCAAGGCAGTACAATCATGTAATTTGAAAGTATTTAAAGTAGTGTAATGTGCAGAAAAGGTAGCATATTTTATTTTTCAGTTTTGTCTTTAAATCACCCACATTAGAAAAAAATATATATACACTTCATGTATTTTAAATGTGCATTCTAAGGTAATGCTGGGTAAATGCCTACTTAACATATCCCTAAGTACAGTAAGTAGGATCTATTAGTGTCTTAAAGGGAGAAATACAGGTTTGCGGTAATAACATTTGTAGTTAATAAGCTGATGTTATCTTTTTTGAATATTTTTATTGACATCTTACTCATTCTAATTGATATGTTATCATTTTATTTACTTGAAGTACTTGGTTAAATTTAGGAAGCACATATACTATGTATTTTGGTTACCATAACAACTCGGGTGAAAAATTGAAGAACAGAAGCTCGATCAACCTGTTGATGTTTAATATAGTATGACACTTTTAAAATTGTGTGCTATAGTTGCATTCTTCAGACTGTAAATTAATGTATACCAGAATATGTCCTTGAAAGAGATATTTTTCCCAATAAAAATCCTTTTGGAAGCATGAATAAAGGATATTGTATAAAAACTCAAAGTAGAAATTCACGTGGGTGATTTCTTTGAAAACTATAAGCACTTAAGAGTAAATGGTTCGCGGCTGCTAACTGAAAGTTTGGTAGTTCAAACCTATAGCTGTGGCACTCGGCGTTCATCACGACTTCAGCCCTAGGAATCTCTTGGATCCATTCTCCTCTATCTGATCAGGTTGCTATGAGTGGAAATCAGATTGATGGCAGTGATTTTGTTGTTGTTGTTGTTTTTTGTGGGCATCACTGCCCCCTGGTGGGAGTAGGAGGACCAGCCTTGCTCCCAGAGAACTGCTGCTGGATTTGAACCGCCAACCCTGTGGGCCGCAGTCCCGCACACAACCACTACGCCACTGGGGCTCAGCCCTTGTTGTTTTTAAAACTTTTCTCTCCCTAAGGCCCTCTCTCTGCCATAACTCCTCTCCAGGGGAATCCATAAGGTGGAGCCTAATTTAGACTAGATGTTTAATTTGGCTTACTCATAGAGGATCTGTTGCTATCTTTTGTTATTGGATTCATTGGTAATGTTTTTAGAACTGACAGTGCCCTGATGTTCAGAGCTACCACCGTCAGTGTTTTGATGTCGGGGTTCCTTTGTGGCAGGCTGTCAGGACATTCCTCCCAATCCCACCTGACTTTAAGCCCTTTAAACTTGAAGCAGCAGAGGGTTTGAACTCACGTGTACATTATTCTTATGCATTTATAATTGGACAAAGCAAATTCATAAATCATTGCTATTAGACATGTTCTGAGTGGAAAATATGGGCATGTGTAACATGGAAGTGAAATGTTGTTGACCAGTGTACGCCAACGTACACTGTTCACCTTACAGAATTCCATTTTGTCTGACATGGAGCAGATTGAGGAAAAGGCAAATATCTTAGCAGCTACTGTAATTGAATTGGCCTCTGAATCACAGAAAACCAGAAAGCCTGACAGTAACATTGTCTAACACCTTAAAAAAAATTATGGTGCATATGATGTGTATACTAGAGGCTGAAACGAATGGGCTATTAGAAAAAAATTGCTTTGGGGGAGAAAGGGGAGAAAAGTAATGATATTTTTAGAAAGGCATTTGATAAAAAATGGCGGTGATTTTTTATCCCTTGAAATGTCTTGTTTCCTATTTTCAAAAGAAGCTTCTGATTCAGCCATGAAGCTTCTCTGGCATTAGTTTTGTGAGTTCCCCCCCTTAAATGTTATTATGGCTTATTTTTTTATGAATAAGTAATTGCTGTTCTACTCAGTGTGTAAGTGCCTAGAATCTTGATGTGTATGAGCAGTTGTTTTATAAATACATTTGTTGTTACTGGGCATAAATATAGCCATTTTTTAAATACATCATTCTCCTGATAGGAATGATTGATTATAAAATGGTTTTCTGTGAAACCCTTTTTTTTTTTTCGTTTTCTTCTATTTTATCATTCCAGAAAACAATTGAACTGCTCCAAGGTGACCTCAATTTTAAATTTATTTATATGTGTTTAAAATTTCAGTTATTTATATGTATTTATTTTAAACTACTTCCAGTCACTGAAAAAAAGAAATGGAGTTTAGGATAAATTTGTTTTTAAAAGTAAAATGTGACTGCTATAAATATAAAATGAACATGCAAAATTTTATTTAATTCATTAGTTAATGAAGTGCTGGGTAGGAATTTATTGCTAGCTCAGAAGGGCATTTAAAGAGTGACCAATAGATAGGGAAGATGGCAATGAGTACACAAACAGCTATAAAACTGATCTATTCCTAGGACAGTCATCCACTAAACACAGTTCCTTTGCTTGGACAGCCATCATTTTCATTATCCTCTCTTTTCCAGCACTTAACAGAGTTAGCACATTAGCTCAAAAAGCAGGAAATGCAGCAGTAATTCCCTCAGATGCACTTTTGCCCAGTTCAAAGTCATAACTACTTCTGTTTTATTTTTGTTGTCATTCATTTTTCATTTAAGAAACACATACGAAATATAATCATCAGACTAATTGTGTTAGTTCAGGTAGACTAGAGAAACAAAATCATAGACATGCATATAGATAAAAGGGTATGGTTTGTATATAAGAGGAATTGGACATTAAGAAAGCATCCCGCTGAGCCCCGGTGGTATAGTGGTTGAGTGCGGGACTGCAGCCCACATGGTTGGCAGTTCAAATCCAGCAGCAACTCTCCAGGAGCAAGGCTGGGTTTCCTATTCCCACCAGGGCAGTGAGGCCATCCCCCCCTAAAAAAAATGCTATAGGGCTGAGCCCCGGTGGCATAGAGGTTGTGCACAGGACCGCAGCCCACTGGGTTGGAGGTTCAAATCCAGCAGCAAGGCTGGGCCTCCTACTCCCACCACCAAAAGACAGTGATGCCCCAAAAACAAAACAAAAACAAAACAAACAAAAAAAGAAAACATCCCAGTCCTGTCCGGTACAAAGTCATAAGTCCAATATTAGCCCGTATGCCTAATACCAGTCTATGTAACGTCTCCTTCCGACTCACGAAGTCACAGGCCAGAGGGTGCAGAGTCCCGGTGCTGGCAGGGGTCCCCTTATAGCTCCTCGCGTCCTGGGCTCAGGGTCCACATACAGCATCCAGTGGTGGTAGAAGCAACTCATCGCTGGCAGGAATCTCCACGCAACTTCTCCTCTGGCTTCAGAGGTCCGGCTCTACCAGGGCAAAGCTGTGTGGTCTCTCCTGTGACTCCTTCAGCTCCTCGGACACTGACGTCTTGTCTTGTCCGCAGTTCTTTGTCTCTGAGACTCCCAACAACTGGGGAGATAGCTTCTCATCTCCACGAGGGGAATATCATGAGATTTCCCAAACATATTAGAAGAAAGCTATGCCCACACAGAGGCCTCATTGGCTACTCAATGGCTATCGCCAGATTAACAGGCTAGACTCCACCCCTACATCTCAATCATGAAGTTAACATAAGCACATGACCACCACACTAATATATGAACATACTTTTTGAGGTTTGCTTTTGCTAAGTAGTTGTGTAAGCATTAGTTCTTGTATTTCTAGGCTCTCAAAGTACTATCTACTGTTTTCATTCATTTCTATGAAATATTTTGCTCATGAATTTCTGGATTGGTGTTAGTGAAACCTTTTCTGGAAAGTCTGTGCTTGCCCATAGAAATTCTGGTGAAGGGAATTGGAAGTAGATTGAATGTTAAAGGAGTAGGTTTAATTTTTAAGAGAAACACTTAGACCTCCCACAAGCCATTAGTATTAGAATTAAGAGCAAATGCAAAGTTAAAGAGGATATTCATGGAAATGTAAAAACAATAGAGGGAAAGGGAGATCAGAGGATGCAAAACGTCTTTTTAAATATACATTTGACTTAGTATAATCTCTGAGTACCCTACCCTTTATCTTTGTTTCCTCTAGGTCTTGAAGGGTCTGTGCTGCCTTCTAAACTACTACACCCCACTGCCTTCTAGTTGATTCTATCTCAGAGATCCTATAGGACAGAGGGTTTCCAAGACTATTATTCTTTATGGAAGCAGAATGTCACTTATTTCTCCTGGGGAATGACTGATGGGTTCAAATTGCCCACTTTTTAGTTAGCAAGTGATAGATGCTTTAACCCCTGCACCACTAGGGCTCATCATATGGTCTTACTGTAAGAAAATATATTGGGGGGCAATGCCCCCAACCATGAGCCCTGTAAGCCCACCCTACCCCTAATGACCAACTCCTCTTTACTTTCTTTTATAAGGCTCATTTTTGGTGTCTAGTGTATTGTGCATTGTGCTGCTAACACAAGATCAGTAGTTCAAGTCCACCAGCTGCTCTACAGGAGAAAAAAGTTGCTTTCTACTCTCATACCCAGTTAGTTTTGGAAACCCACTGGGAAAAGTCTATCCTGTCCTTGTACAGGTTTGTTATGATTTGGAATCGTCTTGATGGCGTTTACTTTGGTTTGAGCTGAATAGAAGTTGACCTCTGTCTTTACTTACTTCCATGTGATAGCTGACTCTTCCTGCCATCTTCTTTCCTTTTATACAGGAACACACCCCCCCCCCAAAAAAAAATTATTAAGTGCTAATCCTGACATCATACCACTCCATAGTTTAATCACATCAAGAAGTAGTTCACAATTTAATCACATCAAGAAGTAGTTCACGATTGATACCAAAGTCAGTTTCAAAACATGTTCTTCCTTCATGAACTTCTGAATGTCAGCTTCCCTTTACCCCACCCTTGCCCCCATCAGGAACTCTTATTCTAGTTGTTGGCACTATTGGTTAATCAATCTCAAGTTTCATATGCTGAAAGCATAGAAAAACACATAGCAAAGATTTAAGAGGGCTATCCACAATGACAAAATACAACACAGATAAACCCCAATATGAAACATCAAAACTCAAGCAGACGTTACTAAAAAACAAATCAAACCCAGGTGTATCAGAGGGGAGATAGCTGACATGGTTTAAAACGATCAAGTCATATTTCTCCTTGTGATCTATAGTTGTCTCTTTAATGCTTTCTGTCTGATAACCAGAAGGAGGGAAATCACCTGAGGCTTGTTCCCTGTGTAGACCCTGCAAATGTATTTTGGGCTTCCACTGTCATCCATAGCTTTCTAGTCTACCAGAATATCACTGTTTAAACTCTGATACTATTTTCTTCTTTGGATTTAGAGCTTGTAATTTGCAATCCTTGTGTTAAGGATGTTGGTGTGTGTGATACGTAGGTTTGCTGTGCCACCCTGGCCAATAGGAACATGTGGGATTAATCAGGCCTCAGTTTGATTGGAGGGCAAAGAGATAAATGACTCTGCAAAGCCTGCTCCCCTCTTTCCCTCTTTGGTGATCGGAGCATGCTGGAGCATGTGTGCTGTTGCTTTAGCTATTTCTCTGCCTCAATCTGGAAGCTACGGTACCTCTGGTCCATGTCAAAACATGGATCATTTGCTAGAGCTTGAGGCTTCTTTGAGACCTGGCTCTCCACAGTGCTGGTGTGTATCTCCCTTGAGCTTGAAACTGGGTGGATTGTGTCACTTTACATCGATTGCTTTCAATATTCTTTCTGTGCCTGCTATTGCTAAGCTCCCAAGCTACCAACTGACTGTTGGTGACCCAGCCTGTTGTTTGCTTCCTGTGGGGAGACTGCTTGCCTTGCCCAAGGGAGGACTCTGCTGTCTGTGTCCTTGACACTGCACCTGGCAGCCCTTGAGAATTGAAGGACTCCCAGTATATTAACTGTTCCATGGAAGTGAATTGAACTGAATGCTGTGTGAACTGATTAGCCTTTAAGACCCCAGATACTATTTATCTGATAGCTGGGCACCATCCATTTTCTCACCACACTTCGCTATAGCACCCATAGAGTCACTGTTTCCTTCATGAGCACTAGTATTGAACAGGGCTATGTTGTAAGAACCAATTGCTCTTAGATTAGAGCTAGGGTTAAGTGGGAGCTCATGGTCCATTCCTGAATCTATGTTTGTTTTGTTTTTTATCTCCCTCTGGCTTAGCTTAGAGACATCCTTGTTAATTTATGTTAGAGAATCTTATTAGTGATTTTTATCTGCCTCTGGCTTACCTTAGAGACATCCTTGTTAATTTATGTTAGAGAATCTTATCAGTGATCTCCCTGGGGAGTATAAGGACCTTCATTTAATACTCTTACTGATTAGCCCATGGCACTCATTTTTAAAACACTGTTAAGAGAGAGATTAAGCAAATGTAGATAAACTACATATTACAATGCCCAGATTATTCACTTGTGCAGAATAAATATGAGTGGGCACTGTTTAAACAAACTGAGTTGGTTGTTAGACAAAATGTAAGATAGTAAACACCGACCTGTCAGAATAAGACATATCTTAATACCATAGATAGAACATTAAAGTAGTAAATCAATGTTGATCTGCCTACCGACAGTTCAGTACACCTGATTATCGCTTTCTTCTGGTTCTTCACATATCACTGTAATTTCAGTCTTAAGTCCTTAGGTTACATACATGTGTGTTTGAGGTAGAATCTAGTTCACCTACTGGCATTTCCACTTTAGATTCCCTCTGCTGTGGCCTTTGGAGCATGTTGTGCACCTTGAAGATTCAGCATTCAGTGACCCTGTCCACAGGGATGACCAGAAACTGGGCCAATGTGGCTTATTAGGTGCATCGTACAAAGCATATTCTCCCCACCCCTCTAGAGCCCTTAAAAGTATTGTTAGATACTTTTTCCCCTCTAGGAAATTGGTCCTCCCCCATTTTCTACCAGCAGATATGCACTTGTCTTTTCCCAGACACATCTGTTGCCTTTTTCCTCTCCTGACATGACTTTCCCATTAGTAGCCGTCATCATGTGTGAATGATGTCTGCCAGCCCAGGGACGTCCTCATAACTTTGCATGGCACCTAGTAAGCGTTCATCTTCCCTTCCCCGCTTTCTTGAAAATGTGATCCCAGCTGACGTGAGGAACCCCTACCAAAGTGACATTCAAGATGCACACGTAGGGAGGATGCTGCATGGGCACCAGGCGGACTCTCTACTGAGCTGTCTGCTTGTCCTGTCCTGCAAGCCTAAGCCTAAGCCTTCCCGGGTGTTCATCCCTACAGCAGTGGGCCCAGACAGTCTTTGTGCTTCAGTGATTGACTAACTTCACTCAGCATAATGCTCTCCAGATCCCTTCATGTCATGACGTGTTTCATGGTCTCATCACTGTTTCCTAGGGGTGCATACTGTTCCGTGGTGTGTAAATACCAAAATCCATCTTTACAAATCCATTCTTCTACTGGTGTGGATTTAGGCTGTATGTATGCAACTTCTTGCCTTTGAGAGCTGTGCTATTTTGTCTATGCAGGGATTCTTTTATTATTTTTCTTTAAATTTTTTTTTATAAATCATTTTATTGGGGGCTCGTACAACTCCCATCATAGTCTGTCCGTCCATCCATCCATCCATCCTCCATCCATCCATTGTGTTTAGCACTTTTGTACACCTGTTGCCCTCATCATTCTCAAAACATTTGCTTTCTACTGGAGCCCTTGGTATCAGCTCCTAATTTTCCCCTCCCTCCCCAATACAGGAATCCTTTTAATGCAAGTCATCCACACGTGTTTTAAGATTGCCTGGTACAATTTTTGCCTTTGAAAGAACTGAACTGTGGGCAAGAATATTTTACAGATAGTGCAACCATGCTCCCCACTGCGGTGCCTCAGGATGCTCGTCAAATTGTGGTCCCACATTCAGTGATGCCAAAGTCAGTCACTTCAGATGGTGACAACCCAGCCTCTTTGAAAAAATGTCTTTTGCTCATGACCTGCAGGTGATTATGAAATGGTGATTTAGCATTGTGCAAACACTAGTAGAACTACTTGGGTAGCTTTTCTTTTTGACTGAAAGATTACCTTTTTCCTCTGTATCACCAACCTAGTCTGAATGTGCATATTCCAGAGGAACTTACGTAGAGCAACAAAGAAGAAACTCAGACCAGCCAAATCTATTTTAAAAGATAATGTTATTGGGGGCTCTTACAGCTATTATAACATTCAATACATCATCTGTATCAAGTACATTTGCACACATGTTGCCACATGCATTTCCAAACATTTTCCACTTAAGCCCTTGGTATAAGCTCCTCTTAAAAAAAAAAAGCTCCTCTTCCCCCCCCCTTTTTTAAATGAATCATTTTATTGGGTACTCACACACCTCCCCTCACGATCCATACATACATCAATTGTATGCAGATCTCATTTGCACACTTGTTGCCATCATCACTCTCAAAATATCCTCCCTCCACTTAGGCCTCCAGTTGCACCTCCCCATATTTCCCTTCCTCCCTGCCCCCCAAGAATCTTTAATAATTTGCAAATTGCTGTTTCATATCGTACGTACACTGTTCAATGTGTCTCTTCACTCACTTCCCTGTTGGCCATGCCCCAGAGAGGAGGTTATATGTAGATCCCTGAATTTAGTTCCCCCTTTCTACTCCACCATCCCTCCACCCTCCCAGTATCACCACTCCCATCACTTGTCCTGAGGGAATATCTATCCTAAATTCCCCATGCTTCCGATTCCAGTGTACATCCCCTGTTCTAGTCGGACTTGTGTGGTAGAACCGGGAGCATGATAGTGGGTGTGAGGAAGCATTTGAGAACCAGAGGAAAGGTGCATATTTCGTTGTTACTACACTGTGCTTTAACTGTCTCATCTCCTCCCTGAAACCCCGCTGTAAGAGGATATTGCTTCACCTATTGATAGGCTTTGGGTCACCAATCTGTACTCCCCCCTATTTATAATGATATAATTTTAGTTCTTTGATGCCTAACTCCGGATCCCTTCAATACCTCATGGTCACACAGGCTGGTGTGCTTCTTCTGTGTGGGCTTTGTTGCTTCTGAGCTGGATGACCACTTGTTTACTCAAGCCTTTAAGACCCCAGACACTGATTTGTCATCAGTGATCATATCAGGAAAGCATGCAATGTTATGGTTTTTAGTTCTTAAACCCTGATAACTGAAAAAAACAAACAAACCCTGATAACTGATCCCTTTGACAATTCATGGTCCACACACTGGTGTGCTTCATCCATGTGGGCTCTGTTGCTTCTGAGCTGGATGACTACTTGTTTACTCAAGCCTTTAAGACCCCAGACACTACATCTTTTGATAGCCAGGCAGCATCAGCTTTCTTCACCACCATTGCTTATGCACACATTTGTCTTCAGTGATCGAGTAGGGAAGGTGAGCATCATGGAATGCCAATTTACGAAGTGTTCTTGCATTTGGGAAGTACTTGAGTGGAGATCCAATGCCCATCTGCTGTTCTACTAAGCCTGTATGTATAAATTCGTTGATCTATTTCTCCCATTGTCACATATAAATATATGCACCTATATACATGCCTGTATTTAAACCTCCATAAGTGCTCTTTGCCCCCATTTCTTTCCTTTATTTTCTTTTACTTCCCTCATCCCACTATCATACTCAGCCTCCATTGCATTTCAGTATTTCTTCTCTGTTACATTACCCGTGGTCAATCCCTACTGGACTTCTCTCCACCTTGTCTCTAATTTTGGATCAATTGATATACCCTTATCCCTGGGCTGGTCAACACCATCTCCTTTCCCCCTCCTCCCCTTCTCCCATGGCCCACACCCTGGAACCATCAGTCCCATCATTTTTGCCTCCAGACTGTTCATCCGTCCTATCTTATTTAGATAGACCTGCAAAGGTAACAATATGTACCCAAATAAAGCTTCATAAAATGAAGCAATCCCTAGTTTTTCTCCTACACAGGAATAGATTTAAGAGGTGGGCCAAAGACTTTTTAAAACTCAGAATGATAAATGTTTATGAGTTGGGGAAAGGTTGAACAGAAAGGAAAAATGCAAATAATTTTGTGAAAAAAAATTTTGAGTAGACTATGTTCTTTGTACTGGCCCTAACTAATGACACCAGATAGGTCCACATTCAAATGGAATTCAACAATAAGAACCAAAAGCAGAACGTCTGTAATGTCCATTTGTCTCTCAGTAAGATGAACTTTATGTAGAAAACTCTAGAAACAAACTCAAACCTCGGGTCTAATTTATGAGCTTTATTCCATTGTAGAAGATGGACTAGTTGACAAGAACTCCTTCAGAAGCAGTGCCACCTGAAGCTTGCATGTTAAGTTCAAGTTAATGACACTGAAAGTAATAGAAAGAATGGTGTTAGAAATGTAAATCACATCTTTTTCTGGAAAATTGCTAAATGTGTGGGTACACAGAGACACGGAGAACTTTCAGTGGAGATTGTAATGAACCAAGACCCATTAATGCTAAAGATAGAGGAATGTAGCGAACCAAATTACAATAACCAGCTCCAGCAAAGATAAGAACACCCCAACAATAGACTTGCTTCAACAGGGAAGTCAACACCTTTCACACCAGTCACTGACTCAAATCTTCTTGGTTCTGGTTTCTGGAACAGTGGTTTTTTATTTTTATTTTTTCTGTTTTTTAGTTTAGATGACCTTTTCAAGAAGGAATTTTTTTTTAATCATTTTTTGGGGATTCTTAAAACTCTTGTTACAATCCATACATCAATTGTATTTGACATATTAGTACATTTATTCCATCGTTCTTTTCTAGAAATTTTCTTTGCATAGAGCCCTTGGGATTAGCTCCTCTTTTTTTTACCACCCCCTGCTGCCCCAATCCTCATGACCCCTTGATAGATTGTAGATGGTTAATTATCTTCAAATCTCACTCCGACCACTGTCTCCCTCCCCCTCAGGTTTCTGTTGTTCTTCCTCCTGGATGGGGGTGTGTGGTTATGTGCCATTCACTGTGATCAGTAGCCCCCTCCTTACCTCTTACTCCCCCCCCCCGCCACCTTTTGTTATCTCTATTCTTATTCCTGTTCTTGGATTCCACGTGTTGTGAGTTTTATCTCTTGCATATACCTTTGTACATGCTCCTGTCTAGTCCAGAGTGGGAAGCGACACTGGGGTCATGATAGTGGGGATGGTTGTGGGGTGGGGTGGTGGTGAGGAGGCCTCAAAGGATCAGAGCTATATTGTGTGGCCCATTAGTGCTCTACTGCCCCCTGATTGACTCATGCCTTCCCTGCAACCCTCTGTGGGGGGATGTTCCATTATCCATAGATAGACTTTGGGGCTTTGCTCCAACCCCTCTCCATTCCCACCAATGCATTTTTGTTTGTTTGTTTACTGTTTGTTGTGAATCTTCTAATGCCTGTGTCCTGGTCTTGATGACACCTCATGATCACACCAGCTGGTGTGCTTCTTCCATGTGGGCTTGTTGCTTCACTGTTGGATAGCTGCTTTTTAACTTCAATCCTTTAAGATCCCAGACACTATGTCTTTTCTTAGCTGGGCACCATCCTCTGTTGTCACACATCTGTTTATGCACCCGTTTTGTCTTCAGTGATTGTGTGTGTGAGGGCAGGGGGGCGGGTAGAGGAGTGGGGTTGGGGGGTGAGCATCGCAGAATGCCAATTTGTTATAACAAAGTGTTCTTGTATTGAGGGAAGGTATGAGCCAAGACCTGTCTGCAGCCTCAGAGTATTGCCTTAGAAATATATGTACATAGGCCTGTGCCACTATTGTTATGGATTAATATATTTACATAAGTGCACACTTCTGTTAATCTCCCTATCCATGCCTTTGCCTCCTAAAGCTTGCATCTGCTTTCTTGTGCCTCCTCCTGCCCCGCCATCACTTTCCTCTTTCCTCAACCTCTTAGTGCTTCCTGTCCACTAGCTTGGTGTTGCACTTAGGCTCACAGGATCTCTACCCTCTCCTAGTTACTGCTTCCTCTTCCCTAGTTGTTCCTCTGTCCATGGTGATATCCACTCACCACACCCATCTCCTTCCCCTTCCATCTTCTGGGGCCATTGACCTCATTGCCTTCAAGAAGGAATTTTTATGAAAATTTCCAGAGCTTCATGCACAAGAAGACATGAAATGATGATGCCTAGATATGTAAATGTATCATATTAGTTATCATTGCAAGCACCTAGTTCTTACAAGCTCCTTTACGGTAAAAAGAGACAATTTAAAGAATAGAAGCTAAAATGATGGACCCTTTTCAGACCTTGAAGAATTTTAAGGGTTCAAGGAGAAGGAAACCAAACACCCAAAACAACAACCAAAAAAAAAAAAAAACCCATAAAACAGTGGAACAAATACTCTTAGATGTGGCTTCTATCCAAACTTGTTTTTCTTTCTTTCTTTTTATTTTTGGGCATCACTGCCCTCTGGTGGTTGTGGGAGCTACCCAGCCTTACTGTTAGATTTGAACCGCCAAGCCAGTGGGCCGCAGTCCCGCACTCAACCACTACGCCACCAGGTCTCAGCCCTGCTTTTCTTTCTTTCACAATAGAAAGATCTTTTAGTAAATGAAATATAGACTAATTTGTCAGTGATGTACTCAGTAGCCAATTTTCACAAAAGAACAGGAATCATGTAAATAGTACTTGCTGTTTTTATTTATCTACACCATGCTACAAGGCTTCAACCACCATGCATCAAGTAAGGAGTTAACGAAGCATATCAAAGCCTACCTCACTACCATGGAGTCCATTCCCTGAGCGGCAGGGCAGAGTAGGACGACCCTGGGGGTTTCTGAGACTGTGTACCTCTTTACGACTGAGGCTTCCAACTGCTGACCCACCTCACAGCCACCATACCACCAGGGTTTCTTTGACAAAGCTCAGAGAGGAAAAAAATGAAAAATGGGGTTTATAACTGACAAAAACATGAACGGCTAAGAAAAACTATACATTCTTTAAATATAGGTATACACCTTGTATAAAAATACTGGTCATATCGCATGTACAAAAACTTATAAAAATGTTACAAACCAAAAAATTAGAACACAGTGCAGTAAAGTTAGTCTTAAACTTTAAAAGATAATTGGCCTCATGAAAATTAAAATTTTGTATAAGACAAGAGACATCTGTAATGATAAGAAAATGTCTTTAAAAATCAGGACATTTTGTAGTGGTCATATTGTTATGCATTTCTACCCAGCCTATGATGGAGATCTCTCAGACCCAGTGCCATTGAGTGGATTTCTGCTCACAGCGGCCCTCCAAAGGGACTGGGCTGTTGATCTGTCGGGCGCAGATGGCCCCATCTTTCTCTGGTGAATACCTGGTGGCTTTGGATCACCGACTTGTGATTAAGCAGTCCAATCCTTGGTAGTGCCATTAGGACTCCTAATGTAAAGAAATTTTAAAATTAATTTTAACGTCTAAATTATTAAGAAAGAGAAAAGAAATCGGAACATTATAACAAGTGCCCAAATAGGGAAAGTGTAAATGATAGAACTAAGTAGCAAGTAGCACAATGTGTCCAGTGGGTTCTTTGGGGAAGTTGGGCAGAGTGATGATTATTGACTTGGTTATTTAATTAAAGAATAAAGTGGAGTCGGGGAAGGAAGTGGGGACCTAGTAGCAGTGAGGATTGTATAAGTCGACTCAATGGGATCAAAAAATGGAATCGTATGTGAATGATATATTGGATTGTGTGACGTATGGCAAAAATAACAACAAAACTATAAGAAAAAATTAAAAGAATAAGTGTTCCTGCGGATATGGTAGGTGAGGAAGAGGATAAAAGGGAGCTGATAATAAGGAGTTCAAGAAGAAAGAAAATGCCTTGAAACTGATTATGTTAGTAATTATACAACACTGCTTGATGTGTTTGAACTGTGGAATGTTAGGCTATCCTATCTGCAATAGCTCCCAATAAAATGATTAAAAGAATAAACAAAATGTAAATAGGATCTAAAGATGAACTGTAACAACTAAGATTTAAAAAAAGCTAGAATCCTTGGGGAAAGCTACCTTTAAATAGTTGATAGTAAAGAAGTCCTGGTTATAGAATGGTTGACATCATTGTTGCTGACCGTAAAGTTGTGTGGTTCAAATCCAGCCAGCTGCTCCAAGGGAAAAAGACTTAGTCATAGTCTACTCCCCTAAAGAGATGAGAACCAAGAAAACAATGTAGGGCAGTTCTCCATGACAACATAGGGCTGAACTGAGTTGGAATTACTCAGTGATGCAGGGACAGAGAGAGGAGAGGGAAGAAAGATAGGCATGTGCATGCGTGTTTATGGACAAGAACTAATGAATTTCCAAAGTGGATGCAGCAGGAACTAGAAATTTTAGCCAGAACCAAGCTCCTCAAATTAGTTTTGGAAAGGGATAAAGTATAAATAAATAAAACCAATACTATTAGAAACCCAAAAAGTCATAACAAATTAACAAAGAAAAGGTTAGCTAGCTCTGATGGGGATTTACTTTGGAGAATATTTTCAAAAGGTCAAAGAACAGTTGTTCAGTAGAAAATTAATTCTAGTTTCAAAATATAGAAAAGGACATTGCTAACTCTCTTAATTCATTTTATGAGCATAAAAAAATTTTGTCTTACTGATTTGATGAGAACCAAAACCTTTAAGAGAACTATGTGGATTGGGACCATTATCAAGTAAACAATATGAGGGGATACTCCCTTAAACGGTGGGACCGCTCCACTGGGTGGAGCTTTCATACCCCTCATTTTCCCTGCTAGGCAGGCATCAAGCAACTCCCTCTGTGAGTGCAGCCAGTGCTGTCACCTGGGAATGTTTATGTTGTGTCTGGTCACAGTGAGTGTTCTTGTCAGAGAAGGTTCCCTTGAACCTTGTCTTCTGTGATGGTCGATTTAAAAGAACAGTGTGCAGCTGTGAAAGTTTGTTTCCTGCTTAGGAAAAATGCTGCAGAAACTGTTGTGATGTTGAATACAGCTTACAAAGATAGCCATATGGGAAAAACTCCAAAAAGGTGAAATGTCAATTGATGGACAAACCTCATTGTGGCCATCCGTCAACTTGCTGAATGAATGGACAAAAATGTCGGCTCAGTGCATTTGGAGTTTGTTCCGCTAGGTCAGACTGTTAAGCAAGTATCTATTTAGAGTTGCTGAAACGATTGCATAACAGTGTACAATACAAAAGGCCTGATGTTTGTGGCAGGCAGGGGACTGGTTTTGCCACCCCCGCAGTGAACCTGCTCACCCAGCCGTCTCAGTGCCAGTTTTTGGCAAAAAACAGCATGCCTCTCTTGCCCCACGCACCTGACTCACCTGACCTCACTCTGTGCAACGTATGCTTGTTCCTTCCAATGAAGAAGGGCATGGAAAGAGCGATGTGAAACGTAGAAGAGGTGAAGAAAGAAATAGGGATGTGCTGCTCTCAGCCTCCCAGACAGATGAGCTTGAAAAATATTGGCAAGAATGGAATCGCACATTTGACAAATGTATTAAGTGTAATGAAGAGTAATTTGAAGGTTATAAGGTTGTTTTGTAAAAAAAAAAGTTAAATACATATCGTTGAGGGAAACTATCCTGTTTGTGTTGGGTAGCCCCTTGTGCAGGACTGCATTACAATACCCAGATGCATGAGTAGGGTAACGATACAGGAGAGGAAATGCAGGACTCCGTTCGTTGGCTTCTCCTCCCGGCTAGAAGAGCCCAGCAGCTGCAGCCACGCTGCTTCAGGGCTCCGCACACTTCTCCCCAGGCCCCTCGATGGTTGCCCTGGTGAGGGTCAGCATCTCCTCCCCCCCCCCTCCCCCCACCGCCGAGGACTGCGGTCATTACCGATTTTAATCTTCGGCTTCCATCTTTCACCTTCAAGTCCACCAGCCCATTTGGACTACTGTCAACAGAATGATCATTTTGAGGCCATCCTCCTGCTTAAAACCTTACAGTGACTTTTTCTTCAGTTTGGACTGAAAACCCAAACTCCTGACCGTGGTCTTGAAGTCCCATAATTTGAACTCTGTCTACCTCCCCACCTCTGTCATCACCTGTCATGCTCCACAGGCTTTCCTGGGTCCCAGCTACTCCGGCCCACTGTTCATCGTGAGCTTGTTTTCTCCACACAGCTTGCTGGTTTCTCTGCGTGAACCATTCTCTAGTCATTTCTTTGTACGTACGTCACCTCCCCAGGCCGGCTTTCACAGACTCACTGATCGCATAGCCTCTATTCCTGCCATCGTTCTCTGACATTAGCCAGTTTCATTTCTTCGTGCACTTAACTCAAGTATCCTTCTGGCTCTGTGCTTCCTTAGAATGTAAGGACCTACTTCACATCGACCTCCTAGTTTCTGTGAGAACCTGCATAAACATTTGTTAAATGACTGCAAAATGTGTAAGAAGAGGAAAGATAAGTAGCATAGCATTGAGTTCAAAATAAAAAAAATGAACAATGGATTTAGATAGCTTTCCCCTCGGCAAAATTGATACATAACAAAACAAAAATTGATGATGACAGGGGTAGGGGAGGTGGGAGGATGCAGTTAAGAATATCAGGGATTTTGTAAGGCATCTTGGGTTTTAATTTTTCACCAGGCACCTAGCTTTAAGGAATTTACTTAATTCCACCTTCCATTTTATTCACTGGTAACTTTGGAATAGTGCAGTCTCCTGAGAGCCTCTGGTTATGCCCTTGTCTGCTAATGGAAAGATGAGTTCAAGACCACTCAGAGACTCTTTGGAAGAAAGTCCTGACAGTGATCTACTTCTGAAAATCAGCCACTAAAGACCTTCTGGAGCACAACTCTACTCTGTCCATCAGTCAGATTTGAATTGATGGCCACTGGTGAATATCTCCGAAGTGCTTCTGTATTTGTGTGGGTAAAATTGATGCTTACTTCCTTTTCACTCTTTCCCTCTCCTTTCTTTCCTTTCATAATCACAAGACACTCTTAATGACAGGAACTCTATACTGGACTCGGGATTTTTAAAGTAGTAAGTTTTTCTTAAATCTCTTTAAAACACCATGGAAAATCATAACATGTAAACTACCTGGCATGGAACAAGGAACCTAGGAAGGGATTTCAAAGAATGTACATAAAAGTGGAATTAAGATGATAGATAAAAAAAAAAAATCCACAGCTTTGCGAAGTCTCCTTGTGGAAAGAGAATACTATATGTTAGCTCTTCCCCCCTCTAGTTGGAATCTTTTAGAATTGTGATCAATTGGCTGGCTAATTATATATTTAACCCCAAATCTTCTTTGGGATTCTTAGAACCATATATTCTTATTACAAATGCGCATGTCTGCTTTCTATTACAGTGTAAACTCATAAGTGTTTTTGCCTCTGACATTTATTGTAATGATTTATTCATAACTATTCATAACTATTCATAGTTATTCATAACTATTCTATACATATTTTTTAAAATTCAACATGCATTTATTAAGTGCCTATTTGCGCAGTGCATTAAGTGTTTAACATAGAATGAAAAGTAAAAGGAAATGGAAAGGCATATTCCAGCTGTACAATAGAAACATTTTGCTTATTTTTGTTCAGAGGAGAAATATGCAGTATGATAGGTGTGAATTTATAAAAATAAAAAGATGTTGGCACCTAAAATGTTGCAAAGTATGGAAGGGAAAGCAGAGGAGAGAATATTTCATCAGGATGTGTAATAAAAGCTTACTATGCAAAGTAGATGAAGCTTTTATAGAAACATACAAGGTTTGTAGCAGAATTCCTCTTGATAGTTGAAGGAGAAAAACAGTTCACACATGAAAAAATATTGATAGAAACCCTTTACAAGGAAAGTGTACTGTTTTCCTGCAATTAAACTGAACTCAAACATCTCCAAAGTACATTTATACTATAAAAGATTTATTTAAGAAGCATGTGTAATGCAAAAAACACAACAACGTCAGTGGGAAAAAACATTAAGACCTAGGGCTTCCCACCAATTCTTCTCGGTTCACTGAGAGCCACTGAGGTGAAACCAGAATTGACCCACGTCTGTAGAGTATGGACGCTTTGGAATTGACAACCAGAGTGGGGAAAGTTGCCAAGTTGATGCCTGCTAGCAATTTGGTCTCCCTCTTAGGGAACAAAAGCAGTGTATACATTATGTAGCACACAAATCCTTGCCCAGCAGGGTTGGAACTAGTGGTTCCTGAGTGTTGCTTTTCTCAGCGCTGTACGTTCAGTCTACCTCATTGTGCCACTCACTGCCATTTAGTCAGTTCTGACTCAGCAACTCTAGGGCAGGGTAGAACTGCCTTTGTGAGTTTCCAAGAATAATTCTTTATGAGAGTAGACAGCCCTGTCCTCGGAGAAACAGCTGGTGGTTTTGAACTGCAGACTTCAGGTAAGCAGTCCGACTTGTTACAGGGCTTCTTGCTTCCTTCATGAGACTCCTGAAAGGGCTCACCACACCGCTTCTGAGTCTCCCAGTTCAGGACTTTGACTTAGAAAGTTTCCCTTTCTGATTATCATTCTGGTACATCCACATTTTACACATTTGAGCCTGTTCTGATTTCATTTTGTCAACCATGCTGAGCCAGTTTGAACTGGCTTGAAGCTTCATTAACCCCAAAACAAACTCGGTTTCTAATAGACGTTTTTTGATTTTTGAGACAGTTTTTTGTCCTCTTGTCAGTCGAGGCACCTCTCTGAGGCTGTCGCCTTATCTATACATTTTGGTTGACTATTCATTGCTAACAAATCAGAGCTTTGAAATCCTGAGGTTGTCAGATAAAAATGATGAAATACTACACTATCCCAATTGTAACTAATTCTGGCTTGCCTGTGTTGCTGGTGGCATTATAAGTTGATAAAATGTTCATAGGCAGTAAGCAGTCTGTTTTTATGTAATTAAAGCATGCATCTGTTCTTATTCTTTGATCAGATCAGTTGATTTTAGATGATCTTTGACAGGTAGACCCAAAGAGGTTAAAAATTAATGTATTTTAAACAGAGATTTTCATAGGGTGATTTATTAAAAACTGGAGAAAACACAGTGTGGAAACCACTCAAAGACTTGCCCAACGATTGGGAAATGTGATGGAAAGGGCCCGAGGGTAGGTCCCAGCGCTACTCAGCCCTGTGCAGCAGGGGCTGGAGTCTCCGGAGTCTCTGGAGCTGTGGTTCTCAACCTTTCTAATGTTGCACCCCTTAATACAGTTCCTCATGTGGCGGTGCCCCTCCCCCAACCATAAAGTTATTTTTGTTGCTACTTCATAACTGAAATTTTGCTACTGTTATTTATTGGGTGACTCCTGTAAAAGGGTCGCTCAACCCCCTAGGGGGTCATGACCCACAAGTTGAGAACCACTGCTCCAGAGCTTGGCATGAGGGCCAAGTTGGAGACAGGCCTTCCTGACAGCTGCTCTTCATCTTTTCTTTTTTCTTCACATCACTACTTTGGTGGGAGTAGGAAGCCCAGACTTGCTCCTGGAGAGTTGCTCCTGGACTTGAACTGCCAACCCTGTGGGCCGCAGTCCTGCACACAACCACTGTGCCACCGTTTGCTCTTCATCTTTAAGACTGTTCTGAAAACATCAGCTTTTGTTTTCCTGACTAACCAGACGTCCATTTCCAACTCTTTACCATGTTTCTTTTGGTATTTCCTACTCTATCTATATAATGTGGCTGTATCACTGTTCACCAACTGTTCAATCTTGGGCATGATCTGCTTTCCACTGAGAAGTGAACACTGTCCTGCCACTCTCAGACCCGGCACATGCACACACGGCCTTGGGGAAATGTCTCCATGTGCTCTATTTTACTCCTTTGGGTTCTAATCCCCCTTGCAATGCATAGTTCATGATTGAGAGTGTATTAGGGAAGTTAGCAAGTTTTAATGCCAGTGAGAAATGCTCAGGACATATTACAAAGTGTATAATAAGTAAGTCCTTTCTTCGGAGGAACAGCTTGTGTTGAGCTGCTGACCTAAGGTTAGCAGTCCAACTTGTTCCAGCTGCACCCCCAGACCACCTTCCCTCCCTCATGAGACTCCTAGTACAAAATTTCAGGTCTGCTAATAAATGCCTATAGGCGCATACCACTCTACTGTAAGCTTCAGCCGGAAGACATTCAAAACCAACTCTGTGGATCAGCAAACCTCAATCCCTGAATTAAGCATACAGTGGCAGCCCGAAGGCACTCAGCACCACTTCCATAGGTCAGCAAGGCCAGCTTCCCTCTATTGCTTGTTCTGGCTCCTGGATCCAAGAGTTCACTGCACAGGACTATTGGGTCCAGAGGAAGTGTTCTACTCCTGACTTTTGCTGTGATGACCTTTCTCCTCCTGCCTGTCAGAGGGATCATTTTATACACAGCAGGATGCCACTCTGGGGAATTCTGTTTGCAGTTACTCACAGGTGAATCCTATCAGTGTCTTCACCCTACCTTCTTAGCAAATCAATGTTGGGAAAGGGCGTTTGGTGGGAGTTAGAGGCATTGACTATAAGGCCATATTAAGTAATTGACCATCCCTGCACTTGGCTCACGTTCTTTAGGAAAGTTAAGTGGTGATTTTGGACAGATCAAGCAAGATTCCTTGTTCTCCAATGGAAATCATGGGTCACAGCTGAGTTGTGTGGTATATACTACAATCGTACTTTCTTTTCTTTACTTTTTGGGGGGCATCACTGCCCTCTGGTGGTCGTGGGAGCTACCCAGCCTTGCTCCCAGAGAGCTGCTGCTGGATTTGAACTGCCAAGCCAATGGACCGCAGTCCTGCACTCAAACACTACACCACCAGGGCTCAGCCCCCTCAATAGTGCTTTCTATAGAGCATTTTCTTTTCTTCCTGGAGTTACAAATTATCATAGTTTTGATTTACTTATTCTTCTAGGCAATCAGCATCAATTCCACCTATACTATCCCAGTTTCTAAGTATATCTTCCAGTGCGTGCAGGTTTCTGTCTCATATTGCTTTCCTTTTCTTGAACACAGCCTCAGCTTTCAGGTCTTATAAGGATTATGAAGCTGTGTAAGCATCCATTTACCGGAGTCCCTCGATTTTTCCTTTTATATATTGTGAAATGTACCTTTCATTTTGAAATCAGAGTGTATTCTCATATGTGGCTGCTTTACACAGCCTACTAGGAACACTGGCACAACTGTAGCACATTTTTATGTTTTTAATTGTGTTGTGTTCTTTCTGTGTAGGCTCTTAAAATTAGAGACACCTGTAATTGTCCAGCTTTGTCGGAAGCAGACCCTCGGCTAATATTCAGACTCACCATGAAGCATCTTCTTGAAGAGTCAGAGAAAGAAGACCTCAGCATCACTGTTAAGAAACAGAACATGGATACTCTTCCCATCCCAAAGCAGAAGCAGATACCATTAACATACGTAGTCGAGAAAAAAACTGGCAGTTGAATGAAATTCTGTGTGACACAGGGTATCTGAAGGATGCAGCAAGCCTATCATTTCATTTTACTTTAAAAATTATGGTGAAATGGAAAATAGAAAGCATATTCAGGGTCAAATCATGTATATTACAGGTATTATCTAAATTCTTTTACTATGTTTTTTTGTGAAATATTAATGTATTTTAAAATATCTTCAATAAGGAAAATGTCACCGAATAAATTTATATTATACATTTTACTCAGTCTCATACTTGCTTCTGATTTGAAGGTAGACCCCAAGTGGATGAAAAATAAGAATGTGCAGTAATTGCTATTATAGAGAGGGTCCCAGCAGAGTCTAAACTGGGTTTCTGAATCTAGGTGATTATGATCATCTGGAAAACTGACAGACTAAAGGCCTCTGCTTACAGGAATCCATTTGCCTTGTGTGGGATTTGGTGGAAAGAGGGACCTTGGGGCTAGAGAATTCCTCAGTCCTAACCCTGGATGCTGGGGATGGTCGGGGGAGGCTGCAGGTAGATACTGAAGAAGCTTTTGCCATAGGGA
Source organism: Nesogale talazaci (assembly GCA_004026705.1). Taxonomy (NCBI): domain Eukaryota; kingdom Metazoa; phylum Chordata; class Mammalia; order Afrosoricida; family Tenrecidae; genus Nesogale; species Nesogale talazaci. The sequence continues at coordinate 56,724 of PVJH01004013.1, forward strand.
GGCACAGGTAGTGCTGCTTGTGACCCACACGACTCAGTGAGAAACAAAATGGGGGTGGTGGTGGTATTTTCACGTCAACACAGTGTGGTTCTGCTATAGTAGTATCTTACACTAATGTCACCTTGGCTTCTGGAAGGCATTGCGCAGTTTGGAAATCACAGGGGTTTTCATGGAAGAAAACTCCACTGAGAGGCAAGCCTAGGTGTCACCCGTGTTGATCTTGGGAAGCAGCAGAGGAGCAGGAGGAAGCAGACGAGAGAAACAGTACAGGCCATACTCGCAGGGATATCCAGAAATCATGACTGTGAGCTATTAATTATAAGCATTATTTGTATCCCAAAGGTATGGACACTTAAAGCCATTACTTTAAAGACTTCCTCAGAGAATTAAAAGGAAAGGAACTACCCTTAACTACGATGAGCTGGACCCTACATTGGTGTCATTTACTCTGCAACTTCATGAGGTAGGATTCTTGCCCTCTCATTTTGCAAGGAGATCCTTAGGGTACATCATGGACTTAGCTGAGGTCTCTGCTCTGAAGAGCAGCTCAGGTGTGTTGGACTATGACACCACCTTTCACTCTCCACTGGTTGGCACCTTCAGACAAGGGACCTGTCAGAAGACAAGGGACAGATGGCAACCGCTGGTGAGCTGCCTCACACACGGCTATAATACAAGGACACAGTTCTGAATGATAAAACCACTTCTCAGACCTCCTATCAAAATACATGCAAAGCTTGGGGTGAGGCAGAGTGGACTCCCTCCCCTTGAGTGCCTGCAACATGCCGAGACTCTGTTACATCCCTTTAGACCACGTCTTAACCTAGTAGTTAAGTTGGTGAGTTCTGAGCCCTTCTATGTGCTGCAGGGCTTCCTCTAGATGGTATGTGATTCTTGATCTGCGTGCAGGCCAGTTGTAAGGAGGAGGTTCAGAAGGACTCTTCTCCATAGGGTCATTCTTTATGTTCGTGAGTGGAATTTTGTCAGAGGTACTCAATGCGTCAAGACATTTGGACCATGTCACCTAAAGGTCCACAGTAAAACACACTGCTTGATATACTAGTGAGTCCCTAGTCTATTGTCTTCCATCCCATTGTCACATTGAACTGTACCGCTGAGAGTTAACTAGAAAATATATGCAGGTTGACATGTCAGACAGAGCAGTGGTACATAATATATTATGCATTCCGTGTAGTGTATATGGAAAAGGTGTTTTGGAGCTGAGGCTTGTCACTACTGGCGTTTATCCTTAATCCCCAGCACCAATAAAGGCAACAGAAATGTCACATGTCTGCTCAAGGCTTTACAAATCATTGGCAGTTCCAGAGTGGTACATGTGCAGATATTGACAGCTTCACATGGAAACGACTGCTCTGTATGGATATTGCTGTGCTTTGTAGGTTCCTGGGAGATGGGATGCTGACTGGCTAGCTCTGGTGTTGCAAACATGGTAGGTCTAAAGATGGGCATGAATGCATTCGGATCGCGTTCCTAAGCTAGACCTAGTGCGTTAAGTTGGACGCCACCAGCTGCTTAGCAGGAAAAGATGGCACAGGTCTGCTCCAATTGGCAGCAACTCTGCTGCAGTGCTTTGGCTTGAGCTTTATAATCTAGAATCACAGATTCCCGAGCGTATTGGACCTACCACCCCTGTTCAGACCAAAACAAAAAAAAATCATTGAGCACCTGGGATGGGTTTGTTGTGCCAACATGGCTGATGAAGATAGGTAAGTTTCTTCTGCCAACATGTCCAATGAACATGTAAGATTAATTGAAGGGCAGAGATATAAAGGCTTGGTGAGCTCCGCCTTTCTTGCTCTTGGATCTTTGGCCCAGTGTGCAGCTGGCTGCCTTGCTTGTCCTGTGCTTTGATCTGCAAGCTACACTACCTGTGGGACACCTAATCCATGGACTGTGTCCCAGCAAGTTGAGGTTCCTTCAAATCCTGCTTTGTCACACTACTGGATTATTCATCTCTTGACTTGGGGACTCTCAGTCCCTGTCATATGACTGACTGTTGGTGAGCTGCCTTGCTGTTTTTGCTGTCTGTGGCCAGAAAGCCTGAATTGCTCTACAAGAGGATTACCTGGCGACCCTCAAGACACGAAGGACTGCCACTGTATACATGCCAGTGTATACCTAACTTTATTTCTTATGCTCAATATCTTTATATAAATAAATAATTATTAGTGTCCTGGTTTTGTTTCTCTAGAGAACCCTGTCTAACATAGCACCCTATTAAAAACAATTAAAAATGTCTTGTACTACTACTCATAATCCAGGATAGTGTAGGTTTTCTGCCTTTGCAATGCCCCCCAGTCATCCTATTGCCCACTTGGGGAACCACTGACTTAGATCCTCATAAGGAGATATGTATGTATATACTCTGACAAAGCTCGACAAGCTTGGTGGCTGTCTCTCTTTTGCTATATCCCTATTGTTTTGCAACATTCTGTACAACAGCGGTCATCTAGTCAAACGCCAAACGACATCAACCTGAAATGGAGAAATGATCATACCTGATGAAACGTCTGTCTCTCTGTATCTGTGAGGGCATAGATGAGCCATTCAAGTTCTCTAACCCTCGTTTGTTTCCATTTGTAAAACTGGCAACAAGTTTGACCTCAGTTTAGGCAAAGATTAAAATGATATTGTTACAGTATGTAGCATAATGTCAAGTGCTCCAAATATAGTAAAAATGGCTGTCACTGATTGAATGCTAACTCTGTGCCAACTATTGTGATAGGTATTTTTGTTTTCTTTGCATCACTGTCCTGGTGGGAGTAGGAAGCCCAGCCTTGCTTCTTGCTATATTTGAACCTTCAACCCTGTGAGCCGCAGTCCCGCACACAACCATTGTGCCACCAGGCCTCAGCTGATAGGCATTTTTAAAAGCATTTTTGAACCTGTATATAATAGGTAAGGAGCCCTGTTTGTTTAAAATTGGGTTAATGGTTCAAATTCACCAACCCCAAGGAGAAGGACAAGATTTTCTGCTCCTGTAAAGATGTTCATCCGCAGAAGCCCTCTGTGGGGTCACTACTGATTTACAATAGACTTGATGGCAGTTGAGTTTATATGACAGGTAGCATGTCAGCCCCACATTATAGATCGGGGACTGCAGTTTAGAGGGGTGATGAAACTTGCCCATGTTTACGTGTTATTATTGTCATTAGGTGCCATAGACTGTTTGGCCCCTTAGCAATCCTGTGCAAAACAGCGTAACTCTGCCTGGTCCTGTACCATCCTCACAACTGTCAGCACACTCGAGCTCATTGTCGCAGTCACTGTGTCATTTCATCTGCTTGAGGACCGTCCTCTTTTTCTCTGCGCCTTTACATTAACAAGCATGATGTCCTGCAGAGACTGGTCTCTCCTGACCACATGTACAAAGTATGTACGATGAAGGCTCCCTGTCCTTTCCTCTAAGGAGTCGTACTTAGGTTTGTCTTTTTAGCAGTAAAATCCTCCTGCATCACCATTCAAATGCATTGATTCGTCTTCAGTCCATAGTTAATGGACTTTCACATACACTTGAGACAATTGAAAATACCATGGCTTGGGTCAGGTGCACCTTGACTCTCAAAGTAACACCCTTGCTTTCAATACTCCAAAGAGGCAGCAGATTTACCCACTGCAATGGGTCTTTCGATCACTTGACCACAGCTTCCATGAGGATTGCTTGTAGAGCCCAACAAGATAGAAATCCTTAACAACTTCAATCTTTTCTCCTTACCATGATGTTACCTTTTGGTCCAGTTGTGAGGATTTGGGTCTTCTTGACACTGAGTTGTCATCCAGACTAAAGGCTGCAATCCTTGATCTTCATCAGCAAGTACTTCCAGTCTCCTCACTCTCATCAAGCAAGGCCGTGTCATCTGCATATCACAGGTTGTTAATAAAGCTTCGTCCATTCCTGATGTCACATTCTTCATCATAAATCCAGCTTCTCTGATGATTTGCTCAGCATGCAGAATAAATAAGTATGGTAAGAGCATATAACCCTAACACACCTTTCCTGTTTTTAAACTGTGAGGTATTCCCTTGTTTGCACAACTGCTTCTTGATCCATGTAAAATTCTCAATGAGCCCAATGAATTCGCTTTCTTCTTAAGGTTGTTCACAGTTTGTTATGATCCACACAGTCCAACGCCCAGGCATTATCAATAAAAAGCAAGCATCTTTCTAGTATTCTCTGTTTCGAACTAAGATTCATCTGACATGAGCAATGAGATCCCCGGCTCTGTGTCATCTTCTGAATACTGCCCAAACTTCTGTCAATGTACTTCATGTAAGTGTCAAGATTATATAGTGGATTTATTAAGATTGTTTGGCTGCTGCGAACATAAAAACTCACACTCAGAAGAGAATTTATTGCCCTGGCACCTAGGAGAGAAGTCCAGAAGGATGTGTAATTCAATCTCGAGGATCATGACATCATCAGAACTATGGCTCTGCTTTCCTCTAATTTTCTTACCCCGGGCTTCCTTCTTCCCCAGTGATAGTAAGGGGGCAGCTAACAGCTCTGGAGTTCCAAGTTCCTTTATCCACGTCTAAGGAGTAACTCCGTCACAACTATTGACCACTCACCATAAGTATGTTTGAAGCCGCCAGGCTGGAAGTGAGAGCCATAAATGCTCATTTCCTCCAATCCCACATTTGTAAAAAGCTGACACAAACCACTGCCCTCTTTTCCCTTATTGAAAAGCATTGATTGTAACTCCATGGCTGGTGCTAGAGCTAGCCATCTAATTCATCCATAGGAATAATGAAATTCCTGTTAACCATTCCATAGACTTTTTCTCAACCTGGGTATCTGATGACACCCACGGGCTCTTTTCAGTCGAGCCAATGGTTAACTGTTGAACTACTGCCTGCAAGGTTGGTGGTCCCAACCCACCAAGAGGTGCCTCAGCAGACAGGCCTGGTGATCTATCTCTGAAAGGTGACAGCCTTGCGAGCCCCGTGGGGCAGTTCCAGTCTGCACCCCGGGTCCCTGCGGGCTGGAATTGACTGCCGGACAAAGAATGAAAACACAAGAGAGTTCGTTAGCCTGTGATTAAAAAAAAAAAAAAAAGCAAAAAAACATGTCTTGCTTCATCACTGGACCGAAACCTATCAGCAACCTCACCCCTCACCCCTGCCGTACACCTTTCCCCCTGACCTAGCAGAAACCCAGCCACCCTCAAAGGTAGGCCGGCAGCTCCCAGCAATCACACCCACACGCCTGCTTCCCCCTCCCCCTCTGGGTGCAAGGACTCTCAGGCCATCGAGCCCTTTCAGTCTTGGCTGGACAGTTGGCACCACGCTCGAGGAGGGGCAGCCTCTGCTGGATGCCCCGGGCCCTACCTAAATCAGCAGAATCCTGTCTCCACGTCTCAGAATTTCTATGACATCATCATAGGCCAATCAGGGCCTCTGGTCCTTATGCAATTTTCAAGATTCCAGCCAAAAAGGAAAGAAATTTGTGATTTTAATTAGTCTGGGTGGCCTTACTGCATGAGGGGACATATAAAAGTTTTATTTAGATTCTTTCAAATGCTCAGCATTGTTGGCGGGTTCCCAATGCCATCTTCACAGGCCTCTCCCCCCAAGGGGCTTTGGGGCATCTTCTTGGGCAGCATTGGTCTAAAAGCAAGTTTGCTTTTATTTTCTTGTTTAAGAACATCAAAATCAACCCTAAATTTATTGATTTTGAACCATCTATCAAATACAATCATTCTCAAAGATTAGAGATGATCAATGCGCTATATAAGGATTTGATTGATAGAATGTATATACATAAGTAAAATGATTTTTTACAGAAACAACTAATGTTGATTTTAATTTTTCCCACAATGATTCTCCTCTGGTGTTAACGTAGGGCAGAATCACGGGTCTTCATTTTTTTTAACTGAGGAAATAAACATAATAACATTTGTCCTGCCTATTTTCAGGGATTATTATGAGTTTTAAATAAAGTAACAGGCTGAAGCTTACATCAAAAGAGTGAGTGATTTGCCTGATACAACCCAGAATGATGAACATGCTTCTTCACATGTGACAAAAGGGAGCTCCTCTGGAGTTCATGTTGGTCTGATGCATGAATGGGTGTGCAAGGGGCCCTGGAGGTGCTGTCTGGTAAGCGTTGGACAGCTTGCTGAAAGGTTGGTGGTTTAAACACACTAGTCACTTCAAAAAAAGACGATGCAGTCATTTGCTCTTGAAAAGATTTTATAGGCTTGGAGTGACCAGATTTTGACATTGGTAAAGCAGGACACCATTGATGGTGGGGAGGGGGGTAAGAAGGGGTATATTCCCTTCCCATTCTCCTGCCATCCCCTAGCTTGTCATGCATTCTTCCCAAAAATCAGGACTTTTTAAAAAATTCCGCAGGACATGGGAAAAAAGGTTTGAAATCGGGACTATCCCACCAAAAGCGGGACGGCTGGTCACTTAATCAGGGGTCATGAGTTTGGTGTGTGTGTGTGTGTGTGTGTGTGTGAGTGATACCTTAATTGTCTACAGAATCCCTCATATGGTCCTTACTTAGCCAGAATTCCATATTTCTATAGTTTCTGTCTTCTGATGACTTGAGCCTGAAGAGGAGGGCCATGGTTAATTGGAGTTACCCCCACGTGCTCCAGATGATGGGCTGCAAGGATGAGCAGGATGTTGACTGAACCCCAGTAAGGGGAAGATCTTGCCACCTCCCTATTCCGTTATTCCTCACAGCAACTCAGTGGGTTATTTTCTCCAGCTGACAGAGGAGTGAATGGGGTTCACAGGACTGTCCCTTGCCACCGCCGCACAGATAGCACAGCTGGCGCATGCATGCCGCAGCCTCCACCTTCTGGGGGTGATTCTGGGCTATGATCCACAGTTGCTCTGCCAGTCCTCTGAGGGACTAAGCCCCAGGGCTCCTTTAGTCCACCTGTAATGTGTACTCTTTTGGCTTTTGTCCCTCCCCTGTCTTACCTTCATGGAGCCCTGGTGGTGTAGCAGTCTGTTGCTCAGCCCACAAATTGCTCCAGAGAAGATGGGGTTCCCTGTTCCCACAAGGTCTCAGACACCCAAAGGGGTAGTTATCCTCTGTCCTGTAGCATCTCTCTGAGTCGGAATCAACTCACGATAGTGCGTTCGCTTTGCCTGGTTTTGTCTCACCTTCTCCACTCCCTCCTTTGGGTCTCACAAGATCACTTCCCAAATAAACTCTCTGAGTCTGACTGGGGTGCAACTCACACAATGAGCTACCATCAGATCATCCTCCTCTTTGTCCGCGCCCCCCCCCCCCCGACTTTCCTCCTCAATGAATTCCCACACAAAATTCCCATTTTGTCACTTAGAGAAGTGAACATTCAGAGAGGTGAAGAAACCTGCTCATGGTTACACAGAAAATATTTGCAATCACCCTGATCTCCTGGGGTCATTTTGTTTTTAATTAAAAGATCATTTTATTGAGGGATCTTTTATAAAAATCCATATATCAAAGAAAACAAGCATATTTGTGAATATGTGGCCATAATTTTCTAAACATTTACGTTCTATTGAGTCCTTGGTATCAGTTCCTTTTTCCCCTTCCTTCTCCTTCCCTCCCTCATGATCCTTTGATAAATTATAAATTGTTATTTATAATACACTGACTGCTGTCTCCCTCCCCTCATGATTTCTATTGTTTTTTCCCCTCGAGGGGTGTATGTGTCGTTCAGTGTCAATTGTTGTGATTGGTTGCCCCTTCCTCCCCTCCTATCCCCCCGTTTCCCTTCTTCTTCTGGTACCACTACTTCTATTCCTCTTCCTGGACTCCATTTGTTGTGAGCTCTTATCTCTTATCTGTACCTGTGTACACGCGCCAGGCTAGTTCACAGTGAAAGGCAGTAACTGGGTCATGATAGTGGGGGGCGAGGAAGCCTCAAGCAACTAGAGGAATAGTGTGTGTTTCATTGGTGCTATGCTGCGCCCTGGTTGGTTCATCCCTTCCTTGTGACCCTTCTGTTAGCAGATGTCTCATTGTCTACAGATGGCTTTGGGCTATCTGCTCCAACCCGTTCATTCTCATCAACACAGTTTTGCTTGCTTGTTTGTTTGTTTTTGGGTCTTCTGATGCCTGTTACCTGGTCTTGATGATTCCTCATGATCTCGGAGGCTGGTGTGCTTCTTCCATGCGGGCTTGTCGCTTATCTGTTGGATCACTACTCAACTTCAAGCCTTTAAGACCCCAGATGAGATATCTTTTGATACCTGGGCACCAACACCACATTTGCTTACGTACCCATTTTGTCTTCAGTGATTGTGCCTGGAGGATGAGCATCACAGAATGTCAGTTTGTTAGAACAAAGTGGTCTTTCCTTGAGAGAGGGTTTGAGCAGAGACATGAAGTCTGTCTGCTGTCTCAGTGTATTGCCATATAAGTATATGTACATAGCCCAATACTTCTATACTTATAAATTAATGTATTTACATATGTACACACCTATATTGCCATATAAGTATATGAATATAGCCCAATACCTCTATACTTATGTGTACATATGTACACACCTGTATTGCCATATAAGCATATGTACATAGACTAATACCTCTATACTTATGTATTAATGTATTTACATATGTATACACCTATGCTTATACTTCTACCCATGACTTTGCTTCCTAGATCATTCCTTTGTTTCCTTTTACCTTCCTCCTGCTCCACAATCACCCTCACCCTCCTTCTGCCTCTTAGCAATTCCTCTCTTTCAGGACGTACCAAGACAGCTATCAAATACAAATGGACTTGGAATTGTGCACGTGTTCTTCCTGGTCCCTTTATAGTGCCACCCCTCCTAATGATGATGACACAGAAACTGGTCCTCTGTGGTGCTCTGGGTAGCCATAAACATGCCCAAGCACAATAGGTAATCATTCCACACCATCAGTCCTCAGGGCAACCTCTCAGCTTGAACCTATTATCTGTGATTCATTGGATATGGGTCTGGAATGACCCTAATAGCCACCCAGGCAGTGGGAGTTTCCACTTGGAAATCATAGCCCAAGCATATAGTGATATTTACACATGTGCCAGTGAGTCCGGGGGCAGGGGAAGTTTATTTAACAGTCAGACAGATTACAGAGTAACACTCAGTGGCCGCATCCAGACCACAGCGATCTATCAGAGGGAAAATGAAGGAGATGCAGGGTGGGAAGAAAAGCAGTCTGGGGCAAGCCCCCGCCGCAGCCCTACAACTTTTGCAGAGTACACTCTAGTCAGACTGCTCTGGAGATGAGGTCATTAGAGCTCAGGCAGATTAAGCCACCAGCAATAAGGCCTGTAAGAGCAGGAACAGGAGCAATAATAATAGCCACCATGCATTGCCGAGACCTCTTACAAGCACTTGATATGCCATAGTTGATTTGATTTCTACAACATAGTGGATATGCTTGTTCCATTTTATTTATTAATAAAGAAACAGGAGTCCAGAGGGCCTAAGTGACTTGACCCAGGCCTCTCAGTTTGGACTGTGTCACACTTTCAAACGGGTAGCCCTCAGATTTGACACCACTTACTTTTTGGGCTCCTAACCACAAGATCAGCAGTTTGAAGCCACCAGTCACTCCATGGGAGAAAGATCAGACTTTCTGCACCCATAAAGAGTTGCAGTCTTAGAAACCCACAGAATAGTTCTATCCTGTCCTGTAGGGTCGCTATGACGCAACAACACTGCATCTTTGATTTTATATCTTAACTTTTTAAAAATTTTAATGAATCTTTATTGCGGGCTCATACAACTCTTATTACAATCCATACATCCATCCATGATGTCAAGCACATCTGTACATCTGTCCTGGATTCTGGGTGTTGAGAGCTCTTATCTGTACTAGGGTAAGATACAACTGGGTTATGTAGGTGGTGGGGAGAAAGCACTAAAAAACTAGTGTAAGATATGACATAATAATAATTTATAAATTACCAAGGGTTCATGAGGAAGTGGGGCGCAGGGAGGGATGGCAATTATGAGAATCTGTTATTACGGGCTCAAGTAGAAAGAAAATGTTTGAGAAGTATGATGTCAATAAATGTACAAATGTTCTTGACACAATGGATGAATGTATGGATTGTGTTAAGACTTGTGCGAACCCTCAATTTAAAAAAAATAGAAGGAAAAAATAGAGGAATGTTGTGTGTTTCTTTGGTGCTATACTGCATCCTGGCTGGTTCGTCCCTTTCTTGTGACTCTTCTGTGAGGAGATATCCAATTGTCTACAGATGGGCTTTGAGTTTCCATTCCTATCCCCCTCGTTAAAATTGAAATGATTGTTGTTTGGGGTCTTCTGATGTCTAAGACCTGATCCCATAGATACCTTGTGATCACATGGCGTACTTCTTCCATGTGGGCTTTGTTGCTTCCCTTCTAGATGGCCGCTTGTTTAATTTCAGCCTTGAAGATCCCAGACACTATATCTCGTAATACCTGGGAACCAACAACTTTCTTCACCACCTAGTTTTTCTTCAGCGATCATGTCAAGTGAGCATCACAGAATGCCAGATTGTGAGAACAAAGTGTTCTTGTGTTGAGAGAGGACTTGAGTAGAGGCCCAATGTCTGTCTGTTACCTAATACTTAACCTATAAATATAGGTACATAGACCTAGATCCTGATTATTATATATCGATATATTTACATACCTACATGCCTACACTTATACCTCGATAAATGTCTTTTTGCCTCCTTGTTCTTGTCAAAGTTAACTTTCCTCCTATCCCACTATCGTGTTCAACCTGCATTGAGTTCTGTGTACTTCCTCTTGGCCACATTGCACGCTATCAAATCCCAACAGGCATTCTATGCCCTTCTCATCATCGATTTTAGGTCCCTTGTTATTTCCTTGTCCTTGGGTTTGTTGGCTTCCTCCTCTCTTTCCCCTACCTTCCTCTCCCCTGTCCCCTGGAGTCCTGTTTTTTTCCCTTGGGATTTATTCTGCCTATCATATCTAGACACCATGGAAAAAAATCCACCCCCCCCCCAAAAAAAAGCCATGAATAGGTCAAGGCCTGTCTGCTGACCCTTATGCATGTTTTCCAATCTGATCTTTTGCAGTGCCAAGCCCTGCTCCCTGAGTCTGAAGTCTATTTTCAGAATTCCTTGGGGGATTTTGTTGCTTTGCTCCCCTTGCTGCTCTGTCGAGCTCCCTTCCTGTTGCACCCTGGTATGTAGGGGTGGGTGGTGGTCAGACTGGACACAATTCCTGGAATTGTCCCTGAAACGTGGTGGGCCAGGATACTGTTTTCTACCTCTCTGCCTGCCTGTCTTTCTCTCTCTTCCTTTTACTTTGCTCTTCTGTGGTCTGGGCTGACCTGCCAGTCTCCCTGGGCTGTATCTTCAGTGCTGTTCTCTGTAGCACATTCTTCTGGGGAGTCAGTGTGGCTGGAATATGGGACTTTTTTTTTTTAAAGAGGCATTATGCTTTGTGAGTTAGCTCTTTAGCTGGTTAAACAAAAACCCACTGCTATTGAATTTTTTCGGACTCAGAACAATATTGTAGGCCAGAGTAGAACTGCTCCTTCTGGTTTTCCAGGGTGTAACACTTTATAGTAGGAGAAATCCTGCTCTTTCTCCCTTGGAGTGGCTGAGGGGTGCAAACCACTAGCCCACTATGTCACCAAGGATCCTCTTTTTAGTTGGTTTTAATGCATGACAATACAGTGTGATGTGGCAAAATGTTTTTGAAATCTGGTAGTTCTTAAGGTCAGTATTTCTCACAGTGGGCAATTCCAATCCCTGGGGGCAGAGCACTAAAGGAACCCAGGGGATTTCAAAAGTAGGTACTTACACTTTATCCTGAATTATGGGCTAGAGTATAAACATTTCTAATTGTTGTGGAGGGTACTAAGTAATTTTTCCCCCCTGAAAAGGCAGTAAAAGGCCAAAAAAATGGGGAATCTATGTTTTAGGCAACTCCTCTACCATCAGGTGGTCAGTAATGCCTGTGTTGTAGAATTCTCATGAAAGAGTAGAGACAGGGGAGAGAAGAAGGTAGGGGAAAGGGAGGACGAAGCCAACAAACCCAAAGACAAGGAACAACAAGGGACCTAAAATCGATGATGAGAAGGGCATAGAATACCTGTTGGGGTTTGAGAGCGTGCAATGTGGCCCAGAGGAAGTACGCAGAACTCAATGCAGCTTGAACACGATAGTGAGTGAATATAGGTGCGTGGCTCAAGTCTGTGTGGTCACTGTAGCCCACGTCTCTTCTGTCAACTTATGGTGGTAATTTACCAGGAAAAGTTTGTAATCACAACTTGAGAGGTGCTTGAATTTTTGCTAGGTTCATATTAATTAAAATATCCATTTGGTAAAGCAGAGAACTCCCAGAGACAAATATAAAAAATATTTTTTTTCAGCAATTCTTTTATTAGCTACTTAAAAGCAAACGAATAACCAGGCATTGCCTGCTCTGGTTTCTCTGCATTTTATTTATGAAATTGCTCTCCCTGGACTGTTTTAAATGTGCCAACTGTACTGGTGAGTTCTGCTAGCAACCTCCTTGACTTTTGAAAAGTAGTTGTCAGTGGCGGAATTCGGCTGGTCTGCATCTGTTTGCCAGAACAGATACTTAACTTTTTTGCTGAGTTTGGTGAACCCACTGTTAAAATGGCATTAGTAATCAAGGTTCTTTCTACAGTGGGTAAGCCACTCAAGGTAGAGATCACAAATATACAGCCCTTCCTCTTTCTTAATGTTCATCTCTGCAACAGCAGTGTTCCCATATCATGTCAAAATAATAAAACTAACTTTCAGTAGATAGGGTTTTTTTTCTTCTCTACAAATACTTAAAACAGTCCCTAGGGCAGTGAACCAGTTGGTAAATCATCTGGACTGTGAAAGTTAGAAGCTAAGAGGAAGAGATATCAGTTGGGAAATATGACCTTCTTAGGAACACTGCTAGATTTGTATGAGAGAATTTTGCAAGACCAATGACTTCTTCATTGCTCACACCTTTTTCAACAATGTAAACATCAACTATACATATGGCCATAACCAAACAGAATGCACAAGATTAAAATACACTACAAGATGAAGCATCAGTGAGAAAGGATGATGGACATGCCCAATATTAGCAGCCAAAACAAGGCCAGGTTCCGTCAAAGGAAAAGATAATCAATTGTATATATGTAAGTTCCAATTTAAGTTAGAGAAAATTAGAACAAGTCCACAAGAACCAAAGTTTGACCTTGAGTCTACCCCACCTGAATTTCAAGAACAGATTTGATGCATTGAATGATAATAACAGTGGACATGAGGGGCTATGGGACAACATTAAGAACATTATACATGAAGCAAGCGAAGGTCATTAAAAAAACAGTAAAGAAGGAAAAGATCGAAGTGGATGTCAGAAGAGACTGGAATTTGCTCTTGAACGTAGAGCAAGCAAGCAAAAAAGAAGACATGATGAAGTAAAAGCGCTGAATAGAAAATTTCAAAGGGCAACTCAAGAATATAAAGCAAACTATTGCAATGAAATATGTAAAGTCCTAGAGTTACAAAGTCAAAAAGAAGAACACACTCATCATATCTCAAGATGAAATACCTGGGGAAAAATTAAGCCTCAGTTGGAATAGTAAAGGATTTTATGAGGACAATATTGAACAATGCTGGGTATATCAAGAAACAATGGAAGGAATACACAGTCACTGCACTACAAAGGGGTGGTTGACGTTCAGCCATTCCTGGAGGTAACATATGATCAAGAACCCATGGGTATTGAAAGTGACTCCCAAGATACACTGAAGGCATTCGTGAAACGTAAGGAATCGATAGGACTTAAGGAATCGATAGAATATCAATAGAAAAAAATCAATCGATATATCTCAAGGTAATGAAGTAGTTATTCATTTATGGCAAGATATTTGCAAGGCAGCTACTTGGCCAACTGACTGGATAAGACCCCTCTCCATACCCATTACAAAGAAAGGCAACTAAACAGAATGTGCATATTATAGAACAAAATCATTGGTAGCACATGCAAGTAAAATTTTGGTGAAAACGTCTAATAACAGCTGTAGCTTTAAATTGACAGGGAACTGATTCATGCCAGTTTCAGAAGACATGAAACAAGGGATATTGCTGATGTTGCATATAACTGGTGGAAAGCCAAGAATATCAGGAAAATACTTCCTTTTGTTTTATTGCCTATGACAAGGCATTTAGCTGTGTAGGTCATAGCAAACTCTGGATACCTTTGAGAAGAATGGAATTCCAGAACACTTTATTATATTCATGCACAACCTTCTCTATGGATCAAAAGTCCATTGTGTGGACAGTTTGCATGGTTTAAAATCTAGGAAAGGTGTACAGGAGCACAGTAACTTCTTATCATACTTATTTAATTTGTATGTTGTGAAAATATTCTGAGCAACTGGACTCTATGAAGAAGAATGTGACATCAAAACTGGAGAAAGGAAATGTTGATGGCAACATATGTACAAGTGTGCTTAATGCAATTGAATAATGGGTTGTTATAAGATTTATACCAGCCCCCAAATACAATGATTAGCTAAAAAAAGAAAAGATTGGAGGAAGACTTCTTGAATTTAAAACATTGAATATTACCTTATTCCAAAAAGTTATCCAATTCCTGTCCTCCTCCTACCCAACCAAAGGCACAACAACGACTAAAGGAACCCATCCATCTGTTTTGAAATAAATTGAGCTTTTATCCAGGATAATAGAAGAAATGGCTCCAGTGGACAGAGTTTCCAGCAAGACGAATCCCCCAATGACCTCTCCCTGCCACCGCTCAATAATGGTGCTTTCTATAAATCAGACAACTTCTTTATCAAGTGCCTTGGAAGCATTTGGGACCACTTTAGTCCTAGAGTGGGATTAATCACAAACACTGCTATAGCAAGAGTGATGGGTGTGAATAAGAAGGTTCAGGGGAGATCATTCTGATTCACCTTGATTGCTATAGATAGCTCAAATTTGCTGAACTATGGCTCTAAGTTTTGAAACATCTCAGTTTGAGCAATGGCATTGCATCCAAAGAACATATTTCTTGAGGCTGAGAGAGAGGGACAGAAACTAATGCTTTATAAAGCACCTACTATGGACGACGTGTGCCAGGGAAACTACAGCACATGATTTATCCCCATATAGATCCATGGGAAAGTATGGACCATGCTCCTTTTACAGATGAGAAAAGTGAATTGACTCGCATAAGGTTATCCAATGGCCAAGGGATCCAGAGAAAGATGGAGAATTAAGGTCGATGTGACTTCAGCGCGTTCCCAGAGAGCCCCTAGGGATCATGATTGTAGATGCCTGGCCAGCAGAGGTTAGTGTAGACACCAAGACAGAACTGGAAATGCCTTGCTGGAACTACTGGCAATGCTACTCACAGCAGACTGTTGAACTCAGCTTCCATGGTGCTCTTCTGTAAGGACTTTTGGAAATAGCTTACCTTTTTTTTTTATCCTCCTGACTTAGGATCCACTGTACTTTGGTACAACCTTATTAACAAAACAGAAGTAAGCCCTATTTCCAAACAAGGTCATGTTTATAAACACCAGGGTTAGTATTTAAGCACATGTTTTGGGGGTCACTATTGAACCCATAAGAGAAGAGTGCCCTCGGATGCCCCTTGAGAGGCACTGTGGTAGGTATTTTATGCAGCTGTAACAGAAATAGCATAAGCAGATGGATTTCACCGGTAGAAATGTATTTACTCACAGTGCAGGAGGTCAGGCGTTCCAATGCAGGGTGCCAGTTCTAAAGGAAGGTGTTCTCTTTTTTTCTGCTCTGGAGGAAGATTCTTGGCTTCTTTCCGATTGGATCCAGAGTTCCTTGGATTTTACCACGTCTTTGCATCAATCTTCCCTTATATCGAGGAGTTTCTCAGCTCAGGGATCACACTCAGTCCAAAGAAGTACTCCCTTCTCTTCTTGGGTAGCTCTCTTTTTCTCTCTTATAAGATAAAAATGATATAGACCAGACTCCAGGTAAATTCCCCCTACATCAGATCAGGGCTGTGGCCAAAGTAAGAGGATTGCATCCCAAGCTAATTCCCTTAAACCTAGCTGGCTGATGGCATCAGATCACAAAAGAGCAGATGATTATGTCATTGTATAACTGTCTTATTACATCAACACACAAACTAATGTTTTATAAATACATACAACCAGACCACTTGGAATCATTACCCACATTTCAGGAGAACATTTCAGGTGAGACACATTTCAGGAGAACATTTCAGGTGAGACACATTTCAGGAGAACACACTTCAATTCATGGCAGGTGCCTTTTAAGAGAACCCATTGTGCGTAAAGTGGATGACAAAAGTTCCAGTGGCCTCATCTTCAGAAGCACTGTAGTGCCTCACCTGGGCTGATGGCAGCCACTGACTGAGTAAAGCCAGCAGGGGCCCTGGACCTGAGTCATTCCTGCTGCACATAGAACTCATCTTCTTTTTTAAAATAAATTTATTGGGGGCGCCTACAACTCTTATCACAATTCATAACTCACCCACTATGCCAAGCACATTTGTACGTCTGCTGCCATCATCATTATCAGGACACTGTCTTTCTACTTGAATCCTTGGTATCAGTACATTTTCCCCCTCCCTTCCCCCCTTCCTCCTTCCCTCCCTCCCTCTTTCATGAACACTTGATAATACATAAACTATTATTTTTTTCATGTCTTACACTGTCTGATATCTCCTTTCATACACCTTTCTGTTGTCTGTCCCTTAGGAAAGGTGTTATATGTTGATCATTTATCAGTTCTCCCTTCCCCCCCCCCCACCCACATCTTACCCTTACCCTCCTGGTGTCTCTACTCTCATTGTAGGCCCTGAGGGGTTTATCTGTCCTGGATTCCCTGTCTTTCCAGCTCTTATCAGAACCAGTGTGCATCTGCTGGTTTAGCCAGATTTGTGGGGTAGAATTGGGATGATGATAGTGGACAGGGAGGAAGCATTAAAGAATGAAAGTAAAGTTATATGTTTCATCAGTGCTATACTGCACACTGACTGACTCATCTCCTCCCCACTACCCTTCTGTAAGGGGATGTCCAGTTGCCGACAGATGGGCTTTGGGTCTCCACTCTGCATTCCCCCTCATTCATTCTTTTAATGAGCATGTTGGGCCTGAGGAGGCTGTGTTAGAATGGTTGAGACTTTCTTATAACTTCACTGCGATTCATAAACCATTCCTGCTCCATTCTTCCTTCCTGCTTTTTCCATAGGTGTTGGATAGACACCATGGTCTGAAGACACCCCTGTCTCCATTTTCTCTCCCTACTCTTTTCTTGAACAGACACTCTCTCCCTTGTAAATCTCTTATGCACCCCCCTCATTTTGTCTGCTTGTTGGAAAACTAGAATGAACAGATACAATGTTTCTCATTCCTCAATCCCAAGTTGATCCAGCAACAACAAAATTCAGATATGTATGACTTTTAGAAAAAAACTCAATCATTGGAGAAAAAGTAATATAACCATGACTACATTTCCTACATGCTAGAGAGTAATTTGAGAATAACTTCACTAATTTTCATGGGTAGCTATATAGAACATGTACCCAAAGGAAATTCTGGCATGAATGCCAGGAACAAGCTCAAGAATGCTCACTGCAGTGTTATGTGACATAGCAGTAGCTTGGAAAGACTCTCAATGACTGTCAACAGGAAACCAGATATTATCACAAATGGAGTACTACAGGGCAGCAGAAATGAATGGAACTAGAGACAAAACTTTCGTTGACATGGATATGTCTTAAAACAATGGTGAGCAAAGAGTTGGGAAAATGGTGCCAAGTGATATACACACTCTATCCCATTTGTATAAAGTTTTTTGACATGAAAAATGATTCAATATATCTCTTGTAGAAGCATATATATATATTAAAATATAAACATACACTAGAAAGACCAATACCAAATTTAGGAGGGAGGTTATTCTAAACCAAGTCACTATATGTAGGCTTTCTGTGTGCCTAAAGCATTTCATAATTATAAATGAAACCATATTAAATCATAGCTAGAACTTATCAATATTTCAGAATTATAATGTGTTTCAACGTTGAATGCGTGTTAGAAAACCTGGGCTTGGTAGAGCCACATGTTGGCAGTTGAGTCTCCGTCTCAGAACAGTGGCTTCTATTGCCCTTAATAGCAATTACTTGCTTTGGGGCCTATCTAATTCTCTTTCATTCCCTGACACTGGACCATGAGCTCTTAGGATGAAGACCCTCCTCCACTTATTTCTCAACCCCCAGAGGCTCCCCAGCAGCTGGGGAGCAGTACGTGCTTCATAGTCGGGAGGAGGAGCCTGGTGACATAGTGGTTACAGGTTGGACTCCAAGCCACATGGTTGGCAGTTTGAAACCACCAGCAGCTCTGAGGGAGAAGGTTTACTCCAATACATAGTTAAGTCTCAGAAAACCAGAGCACAGGCGCATGAGTCAGCACTGGCTCGATAGCAGCGAGTTTGGAGTTTTCTTTGGCATGGTCAGAAGATGAGGAAACAGGGGACTGGGAAGAAAACAGGCATGGAGAATAGCTGGTGGAGCATAAGGAACACCCCCCTCAACCCCCCAATATAGTTAGAAAGGCAAAATGCCTGTCCCTATTGGAGGGAGTTCAGACTGATGATTGGCAGATCAAAGTTGTCAAGGATTTTGCCTTGCTTGGATCCACATCGAATGATTAAGGAGACAGAAGTAAAAAGATCAAAGGACTCATAGTAATATAAGATCTCATAAAAATGTTGAAAAGCTGCCTTAATACTAAATCTATAAATATGTGCATGTAGATCTATTTCCCCATCATCACATATAAATGTATTTACCTATGTACATACCTATATTCGGACCTATATAAATGCCCTTTGCCTTCTCTGTTTTGGGCCTCCACTCAAGTACTTCCTCAATGCAAGAACACTCTGTTCTATTAAATTGGCATTCCATGATGCTCACCTTCTTGACATGATCGCTGAAGACAAGTGTGTGTATAAGCAAAAGTGGTGAAGAAACCTGATGGTGGCTGGCTATCAAAAGATATAGCATCTGAGGTCTTAAATGATTGAAGGTAAACAACAGCCATCTAGCTCAGAAGCAACAAAGCCCACATAGAAGAAGCAGGTCAGCCTGTGTGACCACAAGGTGTCGAAGGGATCAGGTATCAGATATCAAAGAACTAAAAATTTTATCATTGTAAATGAGGGGGCATACAGATTGGGGACCCAAAGCTCACCTGTTGACCATTCCTTTGCAGAATGGTCACAGGAACAAGATGAGTCAGTCAGGGTGCAGCGTAGCAACGATGAAACATACATCTTTTCTCTAGTTCCTAAATGCTTCCCCCCATCCCCACCACCACTATCATGATTCCAAATCTACCTTACAAATCTGGCTAGACCAGAGGGTGTACACTGGTCCAGGTAGGAACCAGAAACATAGGGAATCCGGGACAGATAATCCCTTCAGGACTAGTGGTGAGAGTTGTGATACTAGGAGGCTGGAGGGAAGGTGGGGTAGAAAGGGGGAACCGATTATACCCTCTGCATATAACCTCCTCTGGGTACAGACAACAGGGGAGGGGGTGAAGGGAGACATCAGACAGTGTAAGATAAGACAAAATAATAATGATTGATAAGTTACCAAGGGTTCATGAGGGAAAGGGGAGTAAGGACAGAAGGGAAAAAAGTGAGAAACCGATACCAAGGATTTAAGTAGAAAGCAATTGTTTTGAAAATGATGAGGGCAGAAAATGTACAAATGTGCTTGACATACAATGGATGTTTGTATGGATTGTGATAAGAATTGTGAGCCCCCCAAAAATGATTTTTCAAAAAGACAAAAATGTTGAAAAGCAAAGTTTTTCTTTTTTTGAGGATTAGGGCGCACCACGGTCTTTCCATCACCTCATATGCATGTCAAAGTTGGGCATTGACTACGGAAGATTGAAGAAGAATCGATGTATTTGAATTTTGGTGCCAGGGAAGAATATTGGAAGTACCAGGGACTGTCAAAAGAACAAACAACTCTGTTTTGGAAGAAGTGCAAAGAGAATTACTCCTTAAAAGCAAGGATGGCAATGCTTCAGCTCATGGACTTTGGGCATGTTATCAAGAGGGACCCATCTCTGAAAGAGGACATCATGCTTGGCAAAGTAGGAGGGCAGTGGACAGGGGGAAGACCCTGGCCAAGATGAGTTGCGACAGTGGGCTTACACATTACAATTGTGAGGCGATTGCTGGACTGAGTCCTGTTCTTCTGTTGTGCGCTGGGTTGCTATGAACCGGAACTGAACTGATGGTGCTGAACCACAACCACCCCCACCACCCCCACAGGGGTGATAGGTCTGCCATGATGGGCTTTCTAGGACTGGGTCAGTCACTTTGTTATAGGCTTCGTGCATTTTAGTGTGAATCTTCCCTGCAACTCCAAGCCCATGACCTTGCCACCCCTTTTGACTGATCAAGAAACCGAGACTTCTGCTTTGGCCCATGCTCCTGGGTTCTGACAAGAGAAACACGATTGATCATGAGTGCTGTAGGTCAGGCGTAGGAAGGCCACTGGGATCCAGCCCCCAGCCTCTGCCACTAACCAGCTGGGCATCTGGAAAGTGCACACGATAGCTTCTATCTCATGGGGCTGTTGTAGGGGCACAGGGAAGAAAAAGTCAAAGTATGTGCCCAGTAAGATAATTGTTGTGTTACGGTTCCCTAGGTGGTGTGGATAGTTAAGCACTCCACTACTAACTGAAAGGTTGGCAGTTCAATCCACCCAGGGGCACACTTCAGAAGAGAGATCTGGAGGTCTGTTTCTGAGCTCTCATGACCTTGAAGACTCCATGGAATGGTTTTACATTGCCCACCTGTGATCTCCAGGAGTCAGAATCGACCTGTAGCAAATAACAGCAGCACACTGTTATTATGTTTCCAGGAGTCATTTTATTTTCCTGTGAATTAGGTGGAAATTTACATATCAGATCATCATTTTTGCATTCAGCAGCATAAAGATCCTATGTAACCTTGCCGGTGGCTTTCCCCATTCACCTCTCCCACCCCCATCTTTCTCTGGCAGAATATGATTGCCCTCTTCATCCAAGCTAACGTCTGTCTATGCTCTAGTCCAGTGGTTCTCAATCAGATCTTCCTGGACTCTGCAGGCTAGATGCAGGCTTCATTTGCTTATGGCCACAAGCTCAGCTTCCCCCAACCACACTTTCCTCTCTCTTCCTAACTTTGGGGTGTTCACCCCCATCCTCTAAGAGACCAGTGAGCATTCCCAAGACCTGTTCTATCTCAGCATCCTGGGCACAACTGAGACCCATGGAGAGTGCGTGCACACATGCATATGTGCCTGCAATCCTGTGGACGTACACAGGGGAGTCCACCTGACCATACAGAGGCACAGCATCTCCAGAGCCACCTTCGCAGACTTGTGCCTATGCATGTAGAGGAAGTTGCTACATGGAAGTTCATTTGTACTTAGGATCTCCTGGTTTTCCTATAGCCTGTACACACACACACACACACACACACACACACACAGGTGTGCACACAACCGCATGCATGTGTCAGACTTAGAATATGGAGGACACATAACCATCCCCTACGTGTAGCAGTGGGGTATACGCAGTATCACCTGTGCTGTACCTGCACGTGCGATTAGGGCAGGGAAGGCTTCCCTAGCTTCCTTTTCCTGCTGTCACATTGAAACAGGTTCCAGCGCAGCTCATGGCCCTTCCAAAGACATAGATTCACCCCTTGTCTTTGTGGGGCCCTTTGCCTTTGCCAGGTTGTCTGGCCCGAGGAAGGTGCTGGAGCTGTGGTCTAGGATCCCACGGGGTGCCCACAGGAAGGCCTGCCATCTCCTCGCCCCACCCCTCCTCTCACCGGGAGCTCTTTTCTCTCAGCAGGAAAGGTGCAGAAGCTTGAAGTAATGAAATCTTCCTCTTTGGCTCTAGCAGCATTGAGCTTTTCAGGGGCGCACAAAGCAACAAGGCTTTGACTTTCTCAGCTGGAAGGCACCGTTCTAACTCGTTTCCTCTGTGAATCACCGGAGCAAAAATCACAGTGTACGCTCTCAGCGCCAGAGCAAGTTAGAGTTTATAGACCACCCTTTGCACCACGTTCCTTGAGCCTCACATGAAGCTTGCGGGAGGGGGAATACAGAAAGTATCCCCAGTACATCTGGCTAACGATGACGGTCGCTGCTATTGATGGCCTTCTGTGTGCATCCGTCCTTTGTGCCAAGCACGGGGTTAAGTGTGTTACAAGTTTCCATGTATTCATCCTTAAAAGAACCCTTGGAAGTAGGTACTACTTTAATCTCCATTTTGCAAATATCGAATCTGGAGCATGATAAAGGCAGGTTAGTAGCCTGAGGACACATGGTGTCTTCAAGATCTCTCGCTGCCCATCCAGGCCGAACACAGTGCTTTGTTTTTAAGAACTCAGATTTCTTCTCTCCTCACGTGTGAGCTTGGAAGTCCAAGTTCAGCGGGTGGCTCCCGGGACGCCCTCCTTTGTCTATTTCAGCTTCTAGCTGCTGGTGGTTCTTGAAATTCCTGAGTTTGTACTTTCATCCCCCACTTTGCTGCTGTCCATACCCCAGAGAGGATGTTATATGTAGATCCTTATAATCAGTTTCTCCTTTCTACTCCACCTTCCCTCCATCCTCCCGGTATCACTACTCCCACCACTGGTCCTAAAGGGATCATCTATCCTAAATTCCCCAGGTTTTTGATTCCAGTGTACATCCCCTGGTCTAGCTGGATCTGTAAGGTAGAATTGGGATCATGATACTAGGTGGGAGGAAGCATTTTAAAACTATAGGAAAGTTGCATACTTCATTGTTACTACACTGTACCTTGACTAGCTCATCTCCTCTCTGCAACTCCTCTGTAAGTGGATGTTGCTTCACCTATTGGTGGGCTTTGGGTCCCCCATCTGTACTCCCCCTAATTTATAATGACATAATTTTTAGTTCTTTGATGCCTGATACCAGATCCCTTCGACACCTCATGGTTACACAGGTTGGAGTGCTTCTTCCATGTGTCTTTATTGCTTATGAGCTAGATGGCTGCTTGTTTACTTTCAAGTCTTTTTTTTTTTTGGCATCACTGCCCTCTGGTGGTGGGAGTAGGAGGCCCAGCCTTTGCTCCTGTGAGCTGGAATTGAACTTCCATCCCAGTGGGCCGCAGTCCCACGCACAACCACTATGCCACCGGGGCTCAGCCCTACTTTCAAGTCTTTAAGATCCAAATGCTATATCTGTTGATAGCTGGGCTCCATCAGCTTTCTTCACCACTTTTTCTTATGCACACATTTGTCTTCAGCAATTATGTTGTGAAGATGAGCATCATGGAATGCCTGTTTAATAGAACAAAGTGTTCTTGCTTTGAGGGAGTTCTTGGGTATAGGCTCAATGTCCATCTGCTGTTTTAATACCCTATAAATATATGCATGTAGATCTATTTCCCAATCATCATATATAAATATATTTACCTATCTACATGCCTATATTTAGACCTCTATAAATGCCCTTTGCCTCCAAGTTCTTTCTTCTATTTCCTTTTACTTTCCTCTTGTTCCACTCTCATGCTTAGCTTTCATTTGGGTTTCAGTAATTTCTCTTGGTTACTTGCCCTTGATCAAGCCCTACCACACCTTTTACACCCTCCTTGCCACCGATTTTGGATCACTTGTTGCCTGCCTCCTTGTCCATCAGTTGGTCAATATCACCTCCTTTCTCCCATCCCCCTTCTCCCAATGTCCAAAATATATATGTAAATAAGTAAAAAAATAATAAAAAAGAAAAACCTGTAATTAGTTCAAGGTCTGTTTGTTGACCTCTATAAGGGCCCTCCACTTGAGTCCAATGGGATGCCATGCCCTGGTCCCAAAGTCTATCCTTGGCACTCCTGGGGGCCCTCCTTGCTCTGCACTCCCTGCTGCTCTGATGGAGAGCCTTAGTGTTTTGCCTTGGTGTGGTGGAATCAGACTGAGTGCAATCCCAACCCCGTGCCTAGACTCCATCTTTACAGGAGCAGACAGCCTCATTTTTCTCCCTAAGGGACACTGGAGAGTTTGAAATGCTGGCCTTGTGGCTACTGGCCCACAGTGCCACTGGCCTTTTTTTTTTTCTTTCACAGGTACAGGGGTTAGAATTTTGACACACTTTGCAGGGGAGTGCAATTCAATTGATAACACAGACATAGTTGGCAATCTGGCTTAATTATGGGCCATATGCAATTAAAGGGACTTTCATCTTATCTGCAAAGATCAAAAACAACACTCCTCATATTCTGACCACCAATAACTCCACTTAATGTGGCACCTTCATCGTTGACTCCACCCTTAATAATACCCGGTAGTTTGTGTTGGTTGTACAATGTTAAGCATATCTGCTTTCCAGTGGTACATTGTTTTCTTTAGGAAATGGCTGGTTTTATGCCCATTTTTAAAGGGCTTTTTGAAGTGATGACAATACCTTGAGAGTACTCTCAACCTCTTCCGGCTGATATATATAGAGATTGAGGGGATCCAGACTGAGAACCCTTGGAATATTGTCCAAGAAGAGAATTTAATTAAGGAATCTCTTCAGATTCACTTGGCTCCTAGTGTCCTCAGGCAAGTGCCATGGCCTGTCAGAGCCTCCATTTGTTTGTCTGCAACAGGAGATGTAAATAGCAACATCAGAAGTTAGCACCAAGGGGATACTAGTGGGAGAACAGGGATGTCCCACAACTTCTCCGTTGGTGGGAAGAAGGATTTGTAACTGTCAGAAATACGATACAGTTGGCAGAAGTATATGAAATCAGTTACATAAATTGTGAACTATATGTCAAAGTTCTATTCGTCCAAGACAGCATGAAAATCAACACATTTCTCATCAAGATAGACAATAAAAACAGAGAGAAATCAGCCACCTCTTGTAATAATTCAATCCCTTCATCAATGTCCTGGAGGGGCACCCGCAGAACCACCATCGCTCACTTTGACAATTGTTGGGCTCCATTGACATACATCTCTCTCTCTTCCTCCCTCCCCTTCTTGCTTTCCTTCTCCCCCTCTTTCCTTACCTCCCTGCCTCCCTTTCTCTTCTACCCACTCTCCCTCCTCTCTCTCTCCCTGACTGACTTTCAAGCTGTTTTGTAATTGGCTGGATCACTTGTGGTTTCTTCTTTTCTCACTCTGATGATATGAGAACAATTACCGAATAAATTGCTATCCTTGGCAAGTCACGATGACTCTTGTTCTCCAAGCCATCCGTTCCTTGTTTATCTCCAATTTGCATCTTCCTTGTTGCCTAGTGCTGCCATCGCAGAAATACCTGGAGTAGGTGGCAATAACAAAGTAAAACTCAATTTCTCCTAGGTAAAAATCTAGAAGCCCAAATGCTGGATGACAGTTCTGGAAAAAGGCTTTCTGTCTCTTTCAGGTCTTAGAAAAGTTCCTTGGTTCCTAGGCGGTCTTCTCATGGCACAGCATTTAATTTCCTCTGTGGTCTCCTGGCTCCTCTCGGACTAATATGGACTCCTTTTTTTTTCAAATCATGAAGATAACTGGCTTAAAACACACCCTACAAGAAAGAAAACCCATACCCAAATGTAACCAGAGGTATAGGGGTTAGGATTCACAACATATATTTTGGGCAGATAGTCATAATTCAATCCATTATATTTCCCTTTCCTGCCTTTTCCTTACTCAAGAGACTGCACATGTTAATGTGCAAATGTTAAATGTGTTAGGGGACCTCACCTAGGTTTTCACCCTTTCTGACCATGTTTCTCTACCGGAGAAGAACATTTTAAACATCTTGTGCCAATGAACACCTATGTCTGTATTTGAAAATCACGCACTGGACTTAGGTACTAATATCTAATGCAAACCATGTATAAGATGTAGACTTTAGAATACAAATGATATTGAAATAAATAATATTTAAAAGTATTTCACCATATTTATTGAATAGGCAGATATATTTTGCTCAAAGAATATTCTGACTCAATACTTTCTGAAATAATTATTCAAAGGTCTAGTTCAAAGTTAAAGATGTTTAGGGGGATGAACAACAGCAGTGTGGGTGAAGGGAGATAGCAGACTGTAAAATATGAAAATAAAAATCATTTATAAATTATCAAGGGTTCATGAGGGTGGGAGAATGGGGGAAATGGGGAAAAAGGGGAGCTGATACCAATGAATCAAGTGAAAAGAAAATGTCTTGGAAGTGATAATGGCAATATATGTACAAATGTGCTAGACACAATAGATGTATGGATTGTTATAAGAGCTGAAAGAACCACCAATAAAATGATTAAAAAACAAATAAATAACAGAGTTAAAGACATTTCAGAGTTTGTATTTAATCATTGTCTTAACTGTAAGAGAGCACCCAAAATAGTTTCATAATAGAAGAGGTCAGGAAATTGGGAATTCTTGTCTTTCTTGAGAGACAATCGCATAGCTTGTTATTTTAGTCATCCCCTTCAAGCACCTGAGATAGACATTGAACCTCTCTCTCATACAGAACCTTTTTATCTTCTGTCTTCAATTTTAGTCCTTCAGAGAATATATCCTGCAAATTCACTTAATCAAGCACACAACCGCTACATTGAGTTCTATGCCACACCCCCAAATGGAGTAAGAACTCAAAACACCAAGAACCCCCACTCACCTCTCAAGAGTTTACAGGAGTGGAAGCAAAGAATATCTAGAAAAGATCTTCTGGGACCAATGCTGGCCAATCTAGCTCTCTGCAGTGATGGACATGCTCCCTGCTTGTCCAGCACGGCAGCCCCTGGCCAAGGGTACCTATGCAACCCTTGAAATATGGCCAGTAGGAATCAGGGTCTATTATTTATTGTATTTAATTTAGATGGATTTAGATTTAAAGAGCTACATGGGGCTTATGATCCCATTTTACACACCTCTAGACTGTAAGTCCCAGGAAGGTAGTGGCCCTATCTGTTTGGGTCACCATGCAGATTCAACACTGACTCAAGTACCTAATACAAAAGAGACACCTGTAATTAATTGTCAAATAAATGCATGTATGAGTGAATGAGTGACCCATATGGGTATTCGATAAATAGCATCTATCAGCTAGACAGCACTAACTAGGCATGTTTCGTGCCTTTTCTCCCCTCCACAACAGCAGCCAATTATGTTCCAGCAGAAATGGCATTTGAGCTCCAGGAATTGGACAGGGACTAGATTTCAGGTGACTGGGGGGACTGAGGGAAAGAAGACCCTTCCATCACTAATAGGCCACAGAGGACAGGAGCCCCCTCCCCATCCCTCCAGGACTCACTAGAAAGTTTATCTGTAACAGAGACGGTTAAATTAATGATGAGACTCAGTGACAGGGAGGACGGAGCAGCCCCCTAAATGTCACCTTCGTTATTTCTCAAGTCAACACAGCGAGCTGCCTTCTCGGTTGGCGTCCATGTTGTTATTGTTCTGCCTCAGGGCGGAGGGATTTCTTTCCCTAATCCCTACCACATGAGCTCTGTCAGTTCAGCGAGGGCAGGAGGCGAGATGGTACCGGCCGCTTGGTAAGTGTCTGGCTGTCACGGAGCGGGAGCTATCGGCAGACATGATGGCATGGCGAGGTGAGGGCAGCCTGCCGGGGCTTCCTGCTTCCCGACCTTCCTGGGTTGCCGTGTCTGGCCATCTACCTTGAGAACAAGAGAGTATATCAGGACACTGACCCAGTCCTGGCATGGTTCCCATTGCTACTTCTTCTCTGGGTAATTGAGCTAGCCCCAAACAGGTGCCAGTGGCTTAAAGCAATGGATCCAGGTTGGGTCTCCAGCAATTCACTTAAAACCTCCATTTGCTACTCTGTCAAGTACAAGGAGACTGAATTAGTCACTCTTCAGGATCCCTTTCAGCTTCAAGCTCGTGTCCTTGCCAAGAATACAGACATTATAGTCACATGTTTGAATTCTGGCTTTGCTCCATCTAAGCTGTTGCTTAACGTCTCTGAGATAATCATAATAGAACCACATGTGGCTGCTGTGAAGATCCAATGAGAGAATAAATTCCAGCCCCGAAGCCGTGTTGCAATCACCTGGGGTGCCTTTAAAACACCGCAATGCCCACAGCCTCACTCCTCGAGATTTTCATTTAATTTCTACGGTGCGTTCTGAGTGCAGCCATTTTAAAAACAAGCTTCTCAGGTGTTTTGCAGAGTCTAATGGGAGGTTTCAGATAGAGCAGGAGCTAAGTAAGTATTTGGTGACCCCATGGTTCTTGTTAACATTATTTGTGTTATTGTTTTTCCATAAACCTGACTTCCTAGCCCTAAATTATATCTGTCAAAAAAAAAAAAAAGAAAAAGGAAGAAAGAAAGAAAAAAGAATACAGGCCTTTGGCTGATAGGATACTTGTTGACAAGTCCCGTCGCCCTTCTATGGCCACTTCTCACCTCTTCACACCTGTCTTCACACTGGCTCCCTTTGAAACCATCGTCCTTGCACTTGGGGATTGTTTCAGTAGCCCATGATATTACTTTCTTGCTCCCGTTATTCAAAGCAAAGCATACTTCTCAGCGTACGAATCAGTAAACCACACTGATCCTGAGCCAACCTATCTGGGTCCTCACCCTGACTGCCACTTGCAGCGATGCGAACTTGGGTACTTTTCTTAAGTACTTTACCTCATTATCCTCATCTGTGTAATGAGATCGCTCAGATTTCAATTCCTGGCCCTGTGTTAGTCCAGGTTGACTAGAAAAACCAATCCAGTGGCACTCATATATGTATGAGAAAGAGCCTTATTTAAGAAGCAATTACATGTCAAGAAGAGACTCCAGCCCAGT
Source organism: Nesogale talazaci (assembly GCA_004026705.1). Taxonomy (NCBI): domain Eukaryota; kingdom Metazoa; phylum Chordata; class Mammalia; order Afrosoricida; family Tenrecidae; genus Nesogale; species Nesogale talazaci. Next base: position 85,514 of record PVJH01004013.1, read on the forward strand.
GTAACTCAAGACCCTAAGTCTGATACTAGTCTCTGAGTCTTCTTCAGACTTCTGCGAGGACGCAGGAAGGTCACACCCCTGTGAGTGCAGAGCCATGGAGATCCAAGCGGGTGGAACATGACAGGGCTCTGGCAGCTATCAGGGTGGCCAGCAAGCAGCAAGGTGAAGGGGAAAAGACAGAGAGGGGGGACTCCAGGGTTCCAATTTATAAGACAGACACACCTCCATGGACACAGTATCAGGCTGTGACCTGATTGACGAGTTTGACTTTGTCTCTAGACAGGAGTGTCTAGTTGACATAAAGTCATCAGACTGCCACAGGCCACCTCTGATGGTGTTATCTTAACTACTGGGATGGGCAAGAGTTGAGGAATTAGAAGTCGTGAACTCAATGCTGAATGCTTCCCATGCTTTAGGTCACCTTACTCTACAAGACGGGTGACAAAGTGAGGCACCGAGGCTATTTAACTTGCCCAAAGTCATGTCATAAACCAAGTAGAAAGAGAGCCAAGGTTTCATTCCTGGCATTTGTACTGCTCTCTGTGATTCACCCTTTATAGAGAGCTTTTTGCTTTGATTGACCTCACAGCTTTTGTGGGTATGCTGATGGCATTGAGAGGGACCAGAGGTGTCACCTACCCACTTGCTGAACCACAGCCACAGATCAACTATTGACATTGGTGACAAACAGGAAATAGGGACTATAGATATATTTAAGAAGGAACAGAGCACCTTGGTAATCATTGTGAGATTCCTCAGGCAACCAGTGAGGAAGTAAATATAATAATATTAATTCTTTCTTTTCTGTACCATGTTGTGGTGGCATAAACATGGAGAGCCAATCTCTAGACAGAGCTGGTTGGATTTTCTGTCAGTGCTTGGTAAGCTGAGTTTCCTCACTCACAGTCCACCTCCTCACTGCTTCTTTGTCAAGTATGCCAAGTTCTATGGGTCTCCACCTGCATTTCCTTTTGAGGGGTTTTCTGGGTCTCAGGGCCTGCGTGGGGCCCTGAATTCCCTCCTCCTTCCTATGTTTTTGACTTCTGTCTGGTTGGTTCTCCCTTACGGAGACGGTGTGCAGAATAGAGCTCCATAGAGTTTTCAAATTTCGAGACTCTCAGTGTGGGAAGCGAGTAAATGTCATTTCCACAGATTCTCCCCTAACAGCCATGTGGCCTCAAAGTGAACACATGGTTGATGCTGTCTCCCTGTAGAGGCAGACATTTCTTGATTATCTCCTTCCACCGAGGCACCCATCCCCTCTCATATCTTCTCCCAGGTTTCCTTACCTGTGAGCTCAGGGACTTTACTCGGATTCTCACCCACTTTGTGACATATGTAACTCTGAATATGAATGACTGATGGGTACCTATAAAAGTCCCCAAACAATAAAAATACTCTCTTCTCTGACCTTCTCCTCAAGTCTTCTCTCTGTCTCCCTCCTCTGCCTCCCTTGCTGCACACTGTGTGTGGACCTGACTGGTGAGGTCATGGCCATCCCAGAGGTGAGCATACTACCGGGATGAAATGTGTCTGACATCTTCATTTTACTGTCTCTCCTATCTTTCTTGTTTTCCATGACTTTACTGTAATCATTATATACCTAAATCATACAAATGCGCCTATCAGACCCATGATGTGAGAGACTGGTTCCCTCCACATTTCAGAAATCAATCTCCGATTGGGCTCTGGGCACTCTGGGTGGTTCTAAGAACGCCTAGAAACAATTTTCAACCAAATGGCTGTGTAATGTCCACACCACACTCATGTCAAGGTACATCTTCCACACATGCAGAGATTTCCAGGTTAAGCTGGATTGCACTTCAGCTGCCCACACTGGTAGCTGACTTGACAATACACTCCATTTCCATTTCCATTATTCACCAGAGCTTTCACTGCTCCTGTTCCCCTCTAGGTCCTTCCTGGGATCGCTTCCAAAATAGATGACTCATTCTGGAATCCAGACCTTAAAGAAGTGTCAGGAGGAAGCTCGATGCAGACCCCTTAATCAGAATTGTGCTAGGTGGTGGGGAGCCAGGTGGGGAAGACACAGGATCACTAAGGAGCCCACGATCTTGCAAGGGACATGGAATCAGAGACACACACATGTAGTTCCCACGGGTACCAGTCACTGCTGAGATGGGACTTGGAGGCAGCACAAGGGGCAGCCCTTTGCTTTGGGGGATTGTCGGAGAAGACAGGGACTCCTGGGTGTTGCAACTAAAGGTCCCACAGGCCTGGGGACCTGTGAAGCAATTCTGTTTGCCTAGCTGGATTTGCCATGAATCAGAAGCACCAGTGACCAGCAGAGGAGGAGGCAAGGTGGTTGAGCCTTACAGATCAAGAAACTAATTTGAAGGTAGGAAGGATATGTGACAACATGCTTTCTTTCCTTGGAAAGGAGGACAGTACTTAGTTGTCACAAACTGGGTTGGGAGTGGTGTTTTGTCCGGGAGCAGGCGGAACAGATGGAATCTCAGAGAGCGTTGTAAGACAGGGGCCCAGACGTCTGCCCCTCCGTCTAGACTTGAGAGTGGAGGGAGGGGTGCAGAAGTAGCGGAGAGGAGGAGGAGGAAGCTGACACTTTGAAAGCAAGGAGGTATGCCTCTTGGATGCTCTTTTCCTTTCTTCTCCTCCTTCAGTGCCCCAGCGTCTGTTTGCCCTTCACAGATACGCCTCCTGCCTCCTCCCCAAGCCAGCCCCTTCATCTGTTGGCAAAGCTGTTCTGTGTGGCTGGGGCTGCTTTTCTGTGCAAGGTGAACTCTGAGTCTGGGTCAGTAGTGCCTCCGGGCCTCTGGCACTAGTCAGCCTCCTGATCTAACCTCTCTGAGCCTTTTAGTCTGTGAAGACTTCCTGATCACCACTTAAACAACTGGGCAGAATGTCTTAATGCTAAGGCTTCCTTGGCAGCCTCCAGACTTCAATTGCTCCAGAATTTTTGTGACTGCAGCCTGATATTATCATTGAGGCAATTGAGAGCCACTTTTTCCTGCACTGACCTTGCCATCTGGTTCTTAGGTGATACAAGTGATTTGCCCTTGACTCCTAACCTAAAGGTTGTTGGTGGAAGAAAGCCTGGGGGACCTGCTTCTGGACAGATGACTGAAGTCAACAAAGTCTATGGAGGGGCTGGGCCCCGGTGGCCGTAAGTGGTTGAGTGCGGGACTGCAACCCGCTGACTTGGCGGTTCAAATCCAGCGGCGGCTTTCATGAGCGCTGCTGGGTAGCTCCCACGACCAGAGGGCAGTGATAACACCCCCCCCCCCCAAAAGAAAGTCTATGGAGCAGTTCACTGTATCTCCTGTGATCACCATGCAAGACAGACTCCGCAGTAGTGGGTCTGTTGCCACGGGAATTGGCCATTTGATCCTGCACATCAGCCCGGATTGTGGGCTGGGCCAGAATTGGACATTTACGACCAGTTCAGAATCATATGGCCAGTTGATTTCTCAGCAATTTGGAATCAGAAATCTTATGAAACTGTCTCTGGCCAGGAAGTCATGGGGACTAGGAGTGGGGCTTTGCAGCCATGTATGGGCTGATGTTCAAACAGAAGAGAGCAGGTGTGACCGAGGCCAGAGACTGGAGCAGCCCTGAGAGAAACAGGCTGAGGAGAATTGATGCTTGGCTCTCTAGAGGCCTGGTTTAATTTTGTTTCTCAGCTTTGGTGTGACCTCTTTGAAGCTCAACTATAAATGCTATCAGGTGAGTTAGCGTTTGGGTGACTTTCCTTTCTCTACAATTAAAAGATTCAGAAAGTGATGGTAGTCGGAGGCAGTGTTCTGTAGCCATTCTTTGGAGAGCAGTCTGAGGGAGGTGAGGAGTACATCTGCAGGGCTGAGGATGGACCCCAATCAGCGTGTGAGAAAAATGGACTCCAGCTCTTAACAAAGAACCAGGCACACAATAACAAGAATGATGGTGCCTAACCTTTCATGTGACTGTTTGCTACTTGAATAGTTTATTGGATGATCTGATCAAACCTTTTACATTAAAAAATTGAGTGTTTCTTTTCTTACTTTGAGATTTAAGATTCCTTTTTTAAAAGGCACTCTTATGGGCATATAATTCACACATCATACAATTCAGTGGTTTAGTCATATTCAAAATAGTTGTGCAATCATCACCACAATCAACTTGAGGACATTGACTCCTTTCCTGCACTCATTGTTTTCAGTTCTCTATTCCCCTGACCTTGTCCTACCCCCAGTTCTTGTCTCTAGAGATTTACCTATCCTGGATTTCATCTATGGAGAAACGTGCCAAACAGAAACATGAAAGAAAGGGGGGGGGGGAAGCTAACAATTATAACAAAATAGAAATACTGCAATAGAGAATAAAGCACAAAATGTGAAAAACTAGAACACATTTTAAATGGATCATGAGATCGAATAATAAATTGTAAAAACTTTAGCCTAAATGCATTTGCAATAACCCTCTTTCCAATGCACTCTGCATGGTAGTAAGCTGTTCCCATCTTTGCTCTGTGGTCAGCGGGGACTCACTGTTGGTTCAGGTTCTTTATGTATATTCTGGAGACAAGTTTTCTGTTGATTCCGTCAGAAGCAAGTATTTTCTCCCTGACGTTAACTTGTCTTTTTTTCTTATTGCTTCTATCATCACCAACTACCTATTTTTTTCCTTTTCTCTGATGTTTACCTTTAGATGAATATAGCCCTCCAACTTTCCTATGATCGGTATTGCATGGTATAGCTTTTTCATCCTGTTACTTTAAAAGAGCAAACAAAAACCCTCTTCATTTTAGAATAATGTTGGATATTTTTAGCTTTCCCAATATGCCTTTAGTCCAATCTAATGTTATTATCTTACATTACTACAGTATATTTGTCAAAACCAAGAAATTACCATGTTCCAGTAATATAAATGACATTAGAGACTTGTATGGATTCATGATTTCCCCAGTGATGTTTTTTGTTCTCTTCTAGGACACACTCTGGACTTACTGAATATTATGTCCAGTTATCATGTCTCTCTCATTGCCATAAAGTGGATTCTGACTCACAGTGACTCTATAAGACAGGGCAGGATAGGGGACGGCTATCCCTGTGGGTTTCCAAGGTAGTAAATTTTCACAAGCACAGAAAGTCTTATTTACTCCCTGGAAGTGACTGGGGGTTGGGGTTGGGGTGGGGTTGAGCTGGCAGCTCCAGGCACAACCCATTACACCACCAGGGTTGCATTAACCTTCTCTGATTTGTAATTTTCTCAGGCTTTCCTACTGTTTCACGACCTTGGTAACCTCAGTAGTTGAGCCAGATATTTCATAAAATGTCTTACACTGTGAGTTTGTATGATGCTTTCTTAGGATATATAGGGCATCTGAGTTTGGAGAAAGAGCACTGACAGATGGAAGACCTTTCTGTTTGCATGGTATAAGGAGGTACTTGTCGTCAACATGACATCACTAAGATTAGCTCTGATCAGTGGGTTAAAATGTTGGTTTCTCCATTGCCAAGTTAACTGTTCTCTGAGAGGGATGGTGGAACAGACTACAGTTTCCCCTTTTTCCCTTTCCACATTCTCTTCTTGAGTGTGGGTCACTAAGTCCAGGTCACACCGAGAAGAGCAGTGTCACATTCTACCTCCCAAAGGGGAGCAGAACCTCATATTGTGTTGGGAATTTTTTCACAAGAAAAACAAATTTTCTTCTCCATTTATTATTCAATCCCTTATTTTCATCAGTATTGATTTATGGATATTTACTTTACTTTGGGGGTTATTATGTTCATCCATTTATCAAAAAAGTAAGAAAATTTACTTTTAGGGAAATCCAATTTATTACATTCCTGCATAGGTCATGTTTTAGGTCTCATAGATAGGAATATTTTGCCTAACACAAGCCATTGTCAGTCATTATTTTTTAAAAATAATTTTATTGGGGGCTCTTATAGCTATTATAATATTCTGTATCATCTGTACATCATCTGTATCAAGCACATTTGCACACATGTTGCCACATACATTTCCAAATATTTTCCACTTGAGCCCTTGGTATAAGCTCCTCTTAAAAAAAAAAAAAACTCCTCTTTCCCCTCCCCACCTTTTTTAAAAAAATGAATCATTTTATTGGGTACTCATGCACCTCCCCTCACGATTCACACATACATCAATTTTATGCAGAACTCATTTGCACACTTGTTGCCATCATCACTCTCTAAACATTCTCCCTCCACTTAGGCCCCCAGTTCCACCTCCCCATATTTCCCTCCCTTCCTCACTCCCATGAACCTTTAATAATTTACAAATTGCTATTTCATATCATACACTGTCCAATGTGTCCCTTCACTTACTTCCTTGTTGGCCATGCCCCAGAAAGGAGGTTATATGTAGATCCCTGAAATTAGTTCCCCCTTTCTACTCTACCATCCCTCCACCCTCCCATCACTACTCCCATCACTCGTCCTGAGGGAATATCTATCCTAATTTCCCCATGTTTCCTACTCCAGTGTACATCCCCTGTTCTAGCCGGACTTGTCTGGTAGAACCAGGAGCATGATAGTGGGTATGAAGAAGCATTTGAGAACTAGAGGAAAGATGCATATTTCATTGTTACTACACTGTACTTTAACTGGCTCATATCCTCTCTGCAACCCCTCTGTGAGAGGATGTCACTTCACCTATTGATGGATTTTGGGTTATCAATCTGTACTCGCCCTATTTATAATGATATAATTTTACTTCTTTGATCCCTGACACTGGATCCCTTCAACACCTCGTGGTCATGCAGGCTGGTGGGCTTTCATGTGAGCTTTCTTGCTTCTGAACTGGTTGGTCGCTTGTTTACTCAAGCCTTTAAGACCCCAGACGATATATCTTTTCATAGCCGGGCACCATCAGCTTTCTTCACCATATTTGCTTATACACACATTTGTCATCAATGATCATATCAGGAAAGCGAGCAAGCAATGTTATGGTTTTTAGTTCTTAAACCCTGATAACTGATCCCTTTGACAACTCATTGTCCACATGCTGGTGTGCTTCATCCATGTGAGCTTTGTTGCTTCTGAGCTGGATGGCCACTTGTTTACTCAAGCCTTTAAAACCCCAGGTGCTACATCTTTTGATAGCCAGGCACCATCAGCTTTCTTCACCAGCATTGCTTATGCACACATTTGTCTTCAATGATCGGGTAGGGAAGGTGAACATCATGGAATGCCAATTTAATAGAACGAAGTGTTCTTGCATTTAGGAAGTACTTGAGTGGAGGTCCAATGCCCATCTGCTGTTCTACTACTAAGCCTATATGTATAAGTTTGTTGATCTATTTCCTCCATTGTCACATATAGATATATGCACCTATATACATGCTGTATTTAAAGTTCTATAAATGCTCTTTACCCCCATTTCTTTCCTCCATTTCCTTTTACTTCCCTCTTGTCCCACTATCATTCTCAGCCTCCATTGGGTTTCAGTATTTTCTCTCTGTTACATTACCCTTGATCAATCCCTACTGGACTTCTCTCATTTTGGATCAATTGATATACCCTTATCTCTGGGCTAGTCAACACCAGCTCCTTTCTCCCAGCTCCCCTTCTTCCATGGCCCACACCCCAGAACCATCAGTCCCAATGTTTTCGCCTCCAGGTCAGTCATTATTTTTGTTCCTCTAAAATTTTCCTCTTTCCTTCTATGACTTTGATAACACTGATGTTTTAGGGGGCAGAAGCTCTTTCCAAGATTTTCTTGTTGATCTGTTGCTCGGATTGAATAGTTGATATTGATTTGGGGTTGATTTCACAGACTCTTCCTTTCACCATGGCATTTACTCAGTGATTTTGTGGCGGTGGCAGTAAAGTATTATATTCCTCGATTTTAAAATGTTCATTTGATTCTTTTTTTTTCAACCTTGTGGGCTGCAGTCCCGCACACAATCACTACACCACCAGGGTTCAGCCCGTTGTAACTGTTTTTTTTTAATAGTCCATTTTTTATTTTATGACAGCAGAAGAAACCCTATTGATGGCAAGTTTTCATGATGTTTTCTTTTATTTAAATCAATTTATTGGGGGCTCATACATCGTTTTTCACAATACATAAATAAACATACTGTGCCATGCACCCTCATATGTCCACTTCTATTTTTGTTCTCCAATAGTCCGCCTTTTCCCTTGAGCCCCTAGTATCGGCTTTTCCATCCCTTCCCCTGTTCCCCTGCTCTCTCCTCCCCACCAACCCTCAATACTTTATACATTGTTATTGTTCTGTCATATCTTACACTGCCCAACCTCTCCCCCAACCCACTCCTTTGATGCTCATCCTTCAAATAGGAGCTTATGTGTATATCCTTGCATTGGTTCCGTCTCTCTACTCCACTTTCTCTCTACCCTTCAAGCATCTCCAATCTAACCATTGGCCCCAAGGGGTTCATCCATCTTGGTTTCCTCATATCTCCAGCTCCACTCTATACTAGTGTACCTTCTCCAGTCCATCTGGATTTGTAAGGCAGAGTTGGGACCATGATGGTTGCTTGACCTTAGCTTTTCAGTAATTTGAAGAACATTGGCCTTACTTTTTAGAACATAATTATAATACGTGCTTTCAGTGTTTTTCAGATCATTGCAACACATGTGACATCTTAAAGTTGGCATCAATCTATTGTCTTTTCTATTGGAGGTGTTAGAAATTGTCTTGGTTCATCATATGTGGTGTGATTTTCAATTTTAACCCTAAAATTTTGATTTTCATATTATGTTTCTGGGTCTTGTTGAAATACTATGGAAATTATTTGTTTATTTTATTTTATTTTTTTGGCATCACTGCCTCTGGTGGTCATGGGTGCTACCCAGTGCTGCTCCTGAGAGCGGCTGCTGGATTTGAACTCCCAAGCCCATGGGCTGCAGTCCTGCACTCAACCACTTATGCCAACGGGGTTCAGCCTGGAAATTATTTATTTTTTATTTTTAATAGACAATCAATTTGGTTTTCTCTGAATCGAAGTTTCTGTGTGTATGTGTGTGTGTTTTCTCTTTTATTTATTTATTTTAAATAAGTTTATTTGGGGCTCATACAACTGTTATCACCATCCATACATACATTCATTGAATGCAAAGCACACTTGTACATTTGTTGCCCTCATTATTCTCGAAATATTTTCTTTCTACTTTAGCCCTTGGCATTAGCTCCTCATTTCACCACCTTTCCTGTTCCTCCCTCCCTTATGTACCCTCGGTAATTTATAAATTATTATTATTTTTTCATGTCGTACACTGTCTGATGTCTAACTTCCCTCACTTCTCTGTTGTCCATACCGCAGGGAGGAGGTTATATGTAGATCCTTGTAATCAGTTCCTCCTTTTTACTCCACCTTCCCTCCACCTTCCTGGTATCACCACTCTCACCACTTATTCTAAAGGGATCATCTGTCCTGGATTCCCCATGGTTCTGGTTCCTATCTGTAACAGCGTACATCCTCTGGTCTAGTCGGATTTGTAAGGTAGAATTGGGAACATGATAGTGAGAAGGAGGAAGCATTCAAGAACTAGAGGAAAGTTGCACATTTCATCATTGTTATACTGTACCCTGACTGGTTTATCTCTTCCCCAGAACCCTTTTATGAGGGATGTCACTTCACCTACAGGTAGCCTTTGGGTCCCCAATCTGTACTCTTCCTCTTTGTATCTTTTAGTTCTTCGCGGCCTGATACCTGACCCCTTTGACACCTCGTGTTCACACAGGCTGGTGTGCTTCTTCCATATGGGCTTTGTTGCTTCTGAGCTAGATGACTGCTTGTTTACCTTCAAGCCTTTAAGACCCCAGATGCGATATCTTTTGATAGCCAAGCATTATCAGATTTCTTCACCACATTTGCTTATGGACACCTTTGCCTTCAGCGACCATATTGGGCAGGTGGGCAGGCAATGGTATGATTTTTGCTCTTTGATGCCTGATAATTGATTCCATTGACAGGCTGATCTGCTTCTTCCATGTGGCTTTGTTGCTTCTGAGCTAGATGGATGCTTGTTTATTTTCAAACCTAAGACCCAGATGCTATATCTTTGATAGTCATGCACCATCAGCTTTCTTCAACACTTTTGGTTATGCACACATTTGTCTTCATTGATTGTGTTGGAAAGGTGAGCATCATGGAATGCCAATTTAATAGAAAAAGTGTTCTTTTATTGAGGAAATACTTGAGTGGAGGTCCAATGTCCATCTGCTGCCTTAACACTAACCCTATAAGCATATGCACGTAGATCTATTTCCCCATCATTACATATTAATATATTTACCTATGTTCATGCCTGTATTTAGACCTCTATAAAAATGCCCTTTGCCTCCCAGTTCTTTCCTCTATTTTTTTTTTACTTCCCTCTTGTCCCACTATCATGCTCACCTTTCATTTGGGTTTTGGTAATTTCTCTCTGTTACATTACTCTCCATCAGTCCCTACAGGCCTCTCATACCCATGTTGCCACTGATTTTGGATCATTTGTTGCTCCCTTATCCCTGGGTTGGTCAACACCACCTCCTTTCCCTCATCATTCCCATTTCCCATGTCCCCCTGGAACCATCGGTCCCATTGTTTTCTCCTCCAGACTGTTTCTGCAGCCTATCTTATCTAGATAGACTTATAGAGATAATAATATGTACAGCAACCGAGGACATTGCAGGACAAAGTGACAACAGAAAACAAAACGATGACAACAACAACCAAAAAACCAATATGCAGAGAGAATATATAAATAAGTTAAAAAATTAAAATAATAATTACAGAGGAAAAACCTGCAAATAGTTCAAGTTCTGTTCATTAACTTGCAGGAGTGTTCCCTAGTTGAATCTGATGGAGTGCCACATTCTGGCCCCAAAGTATATCCTTGCATTCCCTCGGGAACTCTGTGCTCTGCTCCTTTTGCTGCTCTGCTGCTCTCCTGCACACTCTTAGTGTTTTCTGCCTTGGTGTAATGGGGTCAGACAGGTGCAATCCCAAATGTCTCTTTAGGGCCTTTGGTCAGCGAGGGACACCATGTTTCATAGTGGGGCTGGTCATATGGTTGTCTCTGTGCAATGTCTGTTCTGAGTGGAGAGATCGTCTGTAAGGCTCGGTGGGCCAGGATGCACTCCATTCTCTCTTCCTCCCCCTTCATTTGCTCTCATCTGCTCTGTTCAGACATGTCTATCTCCCCGAGCTGCAGCCTCAACGCTGTCCTCCAAAGTAAACTCCACTTGGGGGAGGGGCAGCTGTCCACAGAGTTTGGATTGGGGGTGGGCCCTCAGACCTCTCCACTGTCTCCCTATTCCATGACATCATGTCATGCTTCATTCACATCTGGGAACACCCAGTTTAAGTTTGGTTCCACTTTTCCTGTGGAGATATAAACAATACACTCCCCTTGGGTGGGTTAGCACCTCATTCACCACCACCATCTCCTCCTCCCCCACCCCTCAGTTGGCTACCATATGTAGCCCTGGATTTGGTCTGGCCCCGGCCATACTACCTGGGCCTCATCCCTAGGAATTTCTGTATACAGTAGCTTTTTTCGCTATGCCCCCTTTGCATTTTTTTAAGCTTACCTCAGCAGAATCATGCTGCACATGTTCTTTTGCAGGTGGCTTACTTCACTTGCATCGTTTTCTCCAGCTTTTTCCATGGGGCAATATGTTTTATGCGTTCATCACTGCTTTTCAGTGATGCATAGTACTTCATTGTATGTATGTTCCACAGCTTTTTAACCCACAGAATGAAAGCTTCTGCTTTCTGTGTGCTTTTGACTTAATTTTGTTGATTCAGTTTTCAAAATCTTTGCAGTGCTGTTTGCAATGTGTGCTTCTTAGGGACTGGTCTGGGATTGGGTAATGGTCTACCCAGTGGTTCATTTCTCATATTCCTTGGTCTGCTGTGTAGGGTCATAGTCACAGATATGTAGCTCTGGGATAATCTCATGTGTGTGTAAATAAGGTAAGAGATTATTTTCTTGAATTTCTTGCTATTCAATCTTCCTAGTATTTTCAAGCCCCCATGGGCATACTCTTATCCTCTCCTACCCTTATTCCTAGTTTCTGTTAAGAAAGTTGGGTCTGATTTACCACCTCTACTGTACACTTCCCATGCCTGTACATGTCCCTGGGGTCTATCATTAAAAGGCAAAAGAGAACAGCAATAGCGACAGCAGTGATTCTGTGCCTATTCTTGGGACCCTGGTTCTTCTGATGAGAGAAAAGGGTCACTTTTCTGCATTTAGGTGTTTACTTGTTGTTCAGTGCTGTCATGTCAGTTCCAACTGACAGTGACCCTTTGTACAATAGAATGAATGACTGCCTGACCCTATATCATCTTCCCCATTGTTCTTACACTTGAGCCCATGGATGTTGTGCAACCACAGCATCGATCATCTTGAGGAGGGTCTTCTTTTTAACTGTGCTGCTACAAGGACAAGAATGATGTCCTTCAACAGAGGCAGTCTCTCCTGATAGCATGGCCAAAGTATATAAGACAATGCCTCACCATCCTTGCTTGCAAGAACTTTTCTTGCCACATTTCTTTTGACAGTCTGTGATATCTTCAACAACAACCTTCCCCCGCATCAAAACTCAATGTACTGATTCTTCTTTGGTCTTTCCTAGTCAATGTCCCACTTTCCCATGTATATGAAGTGATGAAAAATATTCTGGTTTGAGTCTGCCACTTTTTCATCCTCACATTTTAAAGAGCTCTTGCGAAGAGAATGCACTACATCCTTTGATGTCTTGACTGCTGCTTCCAGGAGCATTGAGTGTGTATCCAAGCAAGACAAAATCCTTGACAACTTCAGTCTTTTTGCCATTTATCATGATGTTCCTATTGGTCCAGTTGTGAAGATTTTCGTCTTCTTGACTTTAAGTTGTAATCCGTACTGAAGGCTGCAATCAATGATTTTCTTTGGCAAGTGCCTCAATTCCTTTTCACTTTCAGAAGCAAGGTCATGCCAAGGCAGGTTAATAAGAAGTCTTCCTCCAGATTTGATGTCCACATTTTTTTACCATATAAACCAACTCCTCTGATTATTTTCTCAGCATACAGATTTAATAAGTATGGTGAGAGGGTGTAATCCTGTTGAGCACCATTCCTGATTTTAAACAATGCAGTATTCCCCCCCCCCGCTTTTTTTTGCACAAATGCCTCTTGATCCATGTATAAGTTCCATATGAATACAATGTAGCATTCTGGAATTCCTATTCTTCTCCTATAGGAAGGTAAGTATCAAAGAGTAAGAAAGGTAAAGAGAACACAACAGGGCAGCAAGGGGAGCAAAGTAACTAAGTTCTGGAAGAATTCTGAAAACAGACTTCTGACTTAGGGGACAGACCTTGACACCACATCGGACTTTATCAGAAAATATTCATGCAGGTCAGCTGACAGATCTGGAACTATTTTTTTTCTTGCTTTGTTTGCTGTTTTTTTTTGTTGTTGTTGTTCTGCTCTATGTCTATCTGTTTAAGATAGGCAGGACAAACAGTCCTGAGGAAAAAACAATGAGATTAGTGGTTCAGGGGGACATGGGAGAGGAGGGGGCTGAGGGAGACAACAAACTCAGGGATAAGGGAACAACGAGATATCTCAAATTGATGGCAAGGAGGGTATATAATGTCTGGTGGGTTTTAATCAAGTGCAATATATCTAAGAGGAATTATTGAGAACTGAATGAAGGGTAAACGTGCTAGTGGGATAGGAGGAAGGTGGAAGAAAATAGAGGAAAACAATAGGGGGAAAAGCTATGTATACATGTATGGCTATAGGCATGTATATATGTAAATATACTAATTTATGATGAAAGGGATAGAAGCCAATGTGCATATATTTCTGTTAAGTATTATGATAGCAGTTGGACTTCAGACTTCTACTCACTTCCCTTAGCATAAAAACACTTTGTTCTAGTAACCTGACAGTCTCTGATACCGATTTCTCACTCATGATATTCTTTTTGTTTTTAAACATTTTATTGGGGGCTTATACAACTCTTTGTTTTTCTTTTTTTCGGGGGGGGGTGTGTGTCATGATATTCTTGATGTCAACCCATAGCTCATCAGGCCGTCTATCATTAGTGTTCATTGCATCAAATTTGTTCTTCAGACGTTCTGAAAATTCAGGTGGGATAAACTCAAGGCCATATTTTGGTTTTCATGGACTTACTTTCATTTTCTTCAATTTTAACTTGAACTTACATTTGAGCAATTGATGGACTTTTTTGTTTTTTGTTTTGTTTTGTTTTATTTTGTGGGCATCACTGGCTCTGGTGGTTGTGGGAGCTACCCAGCGCTGTTCCTGAGAGCCGCCGCTGGATTTGAACTGCCAAGCCCGCGGGCTGCAGTCCCACAATCAACCACTTACATTACCGGGGCTCAGCCCAATTGATGGTCTTTTTCACAGTCAGCCCTTGATCTAGTTTTAGCTGCTGATTTTGAGTTTGCCCCTCATGTCTTTCCACAGATGGACAGATGTAGTCAGTTAGAGTTTGGTATATTCCATGTGGAGAAGAACATGTATATAGTAGTTTTTTGTGTTGTTGAAAAATGGTATATGTGATGAAGTCATTGGCCTTTCAAAATTCTATCATGTGATTTCCAGCTCCATTTCTAGCACCCATGTCATATTTTCCAATTGCTGTTCCTTCTTCTTTGTTTCTAACTTCTGCATTCCAAAGGTCAATAATTATCAATGCATCTGATCGCATGTTTTGTCAATTTCCAACTGAAGACATTAGTAGAATTTTTCAACTGCTCCATTGCCAGCTCTGGTGATGGGTGCATGAATTTGCATAATAGTTGAATTAATTGGATTTTTTTGGAATGTGGATAATTTAATTCTATCACAGATAATTCTCTTTTTAAAAATAATTGTTTTACTGACATATCTTACGTCTTCCAATATATCCATTCTCATACAGTTATGTTCAATTCCTTCAGGTAGGGTTATACAATCATCAATCCTATCAGAACCCTGACCAACACCTCCCACCCCTCTTCTGTACCCTCAGGAAACCACTACTCCTCTCACTGTCTATGAGGGGGTTTTCAAGTGATGCTAAATATACAAATGAACATATACAAATCTCATGTGCTCAACGAGGTAAATCATATAAAAATCCTACTAGTAAGGGGAGGAAATATAGAACTAGAGGTTCTATAATCAGTGCCAGACCACACCCTGATTCTATCTTCCACTCCACATGTTCCCGTCTGAGAGGGACTAGACAGATGAGTCTTGAAAGGTACTTTTGGTCTAGAGGGCAACACCATTTTTCTTGATTGTTTCATTCTCAGAATAGTAAATTGTATTTTTTCTGATTCAAAATGGCCAGTACCAGTCCATTTAGTTCACTAATGCCTAGATTGCTTATGTTTATGTATTCTATTTCTTTTTTTATAACTTGCACTATTCCTACATTCATACATCAAACATTCCAATAGCCAATTATTCATTGAGGGTTGCAACTGTTTCTTCTGATTTTGAGTTGTGCCCCATCAGAAAACGATGGTTCTCGAGGTTTTACTCCACCATCTGCGTCATGATGGTGACGCTACTCTGAAAAGGCAGCTCTTCCTCACTCATATTTTGAGGTCCCCAAGGGGCTTCTCTTCTGGTACCACCTCCGAAAACATTCTGCTTCTTTCCCTGAGATTTTCAGTATCTGATGTCATTTTAATTCTGTCTATAAGGTTTTCAGTCATGATTCCTGTGAAATGGACAACCTGTCCTTTTTTGTTGGCTGTTTTTAGACTGGAAGCTTTGCTGAAACCCCTTTTCTGTGGATAACCCTGCTTCCATTTGAAATACCAGTGACATTGCTTTCAAAACCACAGGAGTATACAAGCCACCAGAGCATAACAAACTGCAGCAGACAAGTGGTGGAGGAGTCTGCATCGCCATTGCTTTTGAGGCCAGCACTGTAAGATTACTTGGGAACTAGATTGATGGGTAGAACAGAAAAAGAAAACAGTAAATACAAGGAATTTCCCCCACTGTCTTTTAGAAGTTTTATTTATTTTGTTTTAATAAGTAATTTTACTGGGGGTTCTTACAGTTCCTATATCGATCCATACATCAATTGTATCCAGCACATTTGTACATATGTTGCCATCATCATTTTCAAAAGATTTTCTTTCTACTTGAGCCCTGGGTGTCAGCTCCTCTTTTTTCCCTCCTTCCCCATTCTCCTGCCCTTGTGAACCTGTGATAAATTATTATTATTTCATATCTTACAATGGCTGCTGTCTCCCTTCACTCACGTTTCTGTTTTCATCCCACTAGTGGCAGTGCTCCCTTTCTCTTTCTATTCCCCCTCCCCATTTTCTCCTTATCTTCACAGTATCACTGCTCTCATTATTGTTCCTGAGGGGGTTGTCTGTTCTAGATTCTGTGTATTGAAAGCTCTTATCTGTGCCAGTGTACATTGGTCTAGTCAGATTTGTAATGTAGAACTGGTGTCTTGATAGTGGGGATGACAGAACTAGAGCATTACAGAACTAGAACAATGTGTGTTTCTTCAATGCTATATTGCACCCTGGTTGGCTTGTCTTTCCTTTTGACACTTCAGTGAGAGGATGTCCAATTATCTACAGATGGGCTTTGGGTCTCCACTCTGACGCCCCTTGTTGACATCAGTATGATTGTTTGTTTTGGGGTCTTTGATTCCTGATACCTGATCCTATCAACACCTCATGATCACACAGGCTGATGTTGCTTCCTTGTGGACTTTATTGCTTCCCTGCTAGATGTTCGCTTGTTTGACTTCAAGCCTTTAAGACCCCAGATAATGTATCTTCTAATAGTCGGGCACCATCAGCTTTCTTCACCACATTTGCTCATGAAACCATTTTGTCTTCCGTGTTCGTGTCAGGGAAAGTGAGCATCACAGAATGCCAGGTTATTCGAATAAAGTGTTCTTATGTTGAGACTCGAGTAGAGGCTCAATGTCCACCTGCTGCCTTAATATTTAACATATAAATATATGTACATAGACCTATATCCCTATCATTATATTAATATATTTACTTATGTACATTACAATATTTATACCTCTATAAATGTCCTTTGCCTCCTAGTTCTTTCCTTTATTTCCTTTGACTTTCCTGCTATCCCACCATCACCTTCTACCTTCATTTGGCTGTCAGAAATTCCTCTTGGCTACATTGCACTTGATCTAACACCACCAGGCATTCTACACCCTCTACATCATCGATTTTAGATCACTTGTTGTTCTCTTGTCCCTGGGTTAATTGCCCCCCCCCCCCCCCCTCCACCAATCTCTCCCTTGACTAAGTCCCCCCTGGAACCATTGGTTCCATTGTTTTCTCAGGATTTTTATCTTGCCTATCTTATATAGTTAGACATGAAAAGAAGAAGGAGGAGGAGGAAGAAGAGGAGGGTGGGGAGAAGGAGGAGAGGAGGGTGGGGAGAAGGAGGAGAAGAAATCAAGCCTATAAATCATTCCAGGTCTGCTGGCTGACCTTCATGAATGTTTACTGATTGAGTGCGATAAGGTACCAAGTTCTGCCGCTGAGTCCAAAGTCTATTTTTGGGATTTCCTCAGAGACTTTGTTGCTTTGCTCCCCTTGCAGCTCTGTTGCATTCCCTTTGTGTTTTGCCCCAGTGGAGTATGGGTTAGTGGTAGTCAGAATGGACACAATTCCCACACTGTGTTTGCAGTGCTGCTTCTGTAGTGCTATGGGTCAGTAAGGGGACATTGTATCTCATAGTGGGGTCAACCCTGTGGTCCTCTCTGTGCCTTGGCTGTTCTCAGCAGTACTGTTGTCCTGGGGACTTTGTTGATCAAGATGTGGCTCTCTCTCTCTCTCTCTCTCTCTCTCTCTTGCCCTCTTAGTTTGCTCCTGTGTGGTCTGGGCAGAACGGTCACTCTCTCCAGGCTATATCATCAGTGCTGTCCTCTGTAGTGGATTCTTCTGGAGAGCGGGTTGACATAGGTGGGATTGGGGCCAGCCCCTGCTTGTTTGTTTTTTGCCGCAGGTGCTTGGTCCTAGAGTTCAAGCTGCTTTTGGACCTAAGCTGGAAACTAGTGGAGGCAAAATCTACTGGAAGGTTACCACCTGCTTGGTGTTATTTGTAGTTCTATTTATTTCACCATTTTTGAGGGTCTTCAGAGAGTGGCATCAGGCTTTCTTTTCAGTGTTTCTAGTTGCTTTCAATGCGAAAAAGATGAGGATGTGCACTCTTGTGATGACCTCAAGTCTCAGAAACCCAAAGCAGGAATTCTATCCTGCTCTCCATGAATTGCTCTGAGGTGGCATTGACTCCAGGGTAGTGAGTGTGGAGTAGGCTTTTGGTTCACTCAGAAAGAGACAGAGTGGGGTGTGCCTTTACCAGCTTGACCAACAAAACTCCTCATTCATTTTTTACCTACTCATTTTTTCCTTTCCTCTCATTTATTTATTCATTTACCTCTCATTTGTTAATTCTTCCATTTATTATTAGCCATTTGCCCAACCATTACATACATTTCCATCAATGTTTCCAATTTGATCCTTTACTATTAAGCAACATGATGACAAATTTAGAAAATATTGATGTTGCCAAGGAATTCATTTTGATTGGATCTCCAGTCAATGCCCGTGGAAGCAGTAGTCAAGTAACCCAACAACATAGTACATTGGGATCATCTACTGCACAGGATCTCTTTAAAGTGTTAACAAGCAAAGATACCACTTCAAAGACTCAGGTGAACCAGACCCAAACCATGGTATTTGCAATCCCCACACTTTCAGGTGAGAACTGGGCATTGAATAGGGAAGGCGGAAGAAGACCTGATGTATGTGATGTGTAGTGTTGGTAATAAATGCTGAAAGTATCATGGACCACCAGAGGGTGAACAAAGCCATAGCGAAATAAGTACAACCAGCTTGCTCCTTAGGAGGGAGGGTGGCAGCTTTGTTCCACTTACTTTGGCCATGTTGTCAGGAGATACCAGCCCTGGAAAAGGACCTCGTGCTTGGTAGTATGCCAGTGAAAAAGAGAAAGACCTTCAAGAAGATGATTGACACAATGATGAAACCCATAGTTTAATAATGATAAGGATTGTGAGGATGGCATAGGACCAGTAGTGTTTGTTCTGTTGTACAAAGGGTTACTATGAGTCAACAATTTACCCAGGATTTGGTATTTAATTCTCTCCCTTTCTTATTAATTCTGTATGCTTGGATGCATTAAATGTATCCCACCTACGCTCCATGTTGGACTTTGGTTGAACTCTCCCTTTCCTATGGACAGCTCCTGTTGCCTTGCAGACTTCCCACTGCTTTCTCTGTCTCTGGCTATCGTGTCTCAATCCTCTTCACCTATTCTCTATTTTCCTTCTCTGCGGTGTGTGCATGACTTACCTTTGAACTATTATCCTGGAGTGTCCTTCTGGTCTTCTCCTCTGTAGAGCTAAGATAGCTATGTAGTCCTGTGCTGAGGAACACTAGGCATTTATGCAGTCACTTAGCCTCTTTCAACTTGGGCCTTGATTCTAATAACATGCTTGAGACACTCAGTGGGAACCTCAGTTAAGAGTTATGCTTTGTGATCATCTTCTTTGTCCTCATGAGTCTCCCTTGTACAAGGGAACTTTAAGAAAATAGAAAGGTTTCGTTTTCTTATTCACTTTTGAAGCCCCTTCATTTGTGTTGAGCCCTTCCTGATTTCAGCCACTGGGTGGTCTTCCCTTGCAGACTCACATTAGGGCCAGCCCCAGACCGGGGGGTGCAGCTTCTGTTGCCCACTGGATTGGGTCCAGGTTTCATGGCAGGTAACAGCAAGGTCAGTGTCTGTTTAGCTTTCTAGATTGCTCTTTGCTAATTATTAAATTGATTGTGGACAGAAGTCCTTCCTTTTGTTTTGAATTGTGGGAAGTCTTGTATAACAAAGTCCTTCTCATTTTAGCATTCCTCCCCCCAACCCCCACCCTCTGCCCATATAGTTTAGTGACATTACTTACGTTCATCATCTTATACAAGTATCACCATTACCCATTTCCAAATTTTCCATCATCCTTGATAGGAACCCTGTACCCACTAAACCAGTGGTTCTCAACCTTCCTAATACCATGATTCTTTAATACAATTCCTCATGTTGTGGTGACCCCAACCATAAAATTATTTTCATTGCTACTTCATAACTGTCATTTTGCTACTGCTGTGAATCGGGCAACATTGTGAAAGGGTCGTTCGACCCCCAAAGGGGTCGCAACCCACAGGTTGAGAATGGTTGCCCTGAACAATGACTCCCTTCCATTTCTTTTCACCCTTGTTCATGGTAACCCCTAATCGCGGTTAGTCCCTGAATATTTGCCTATTGGTTCATTTGTGAGGATTTTGGTCTTCTTTACATTGAGTCTATATTCATTCATTACAATACCTTGTCCCTGGATATCATTGTTGATATCAAATGGATGTTGACTGAAAACAGAATACCAGAAAGATGTTTGTTTGTGTTTTATTGACTATGCTGAGACATTTGAGTGGGTGGATCATAACCACCATGGATAGGTTTGAGAAGAATGGGATTCCAGAATACTTCATTGTGCTCATGTGGAACTCGTACATGGATCAAGAGGCAATTTTGTGAACAGAACCAGGCAATATTGAGTGGTGTAAAATCAGGATGGGTATGGCACAGGGTTGTATCCTGTCACCACACTCATTCAATCTGTATGTTGAAAAAAAGATTGAAACAGGATTATATGAGGAAGAAGGTGGCATTAAGATGGGAAGAAGGCTTATTAAACAATCTGCAATATGCAAATGACCCAACCTTGCTTATTGAAAGTGAAGAGGACCTGAAGCACTTATTGATGAAGATTGAGGATTACAACCATCAGTACTGATCACAGCTCAATGTAAAGAAGACCCACATCCTCACCGGACCAATGAGTAACATCATGATAAATGAAGAAAAGATTACGTTGCCAAGGCTTTGATCCACAGCCCATGCGCGTGGAAGCAGCAGTCAAGAGCTCAAAGGATGGATTGCATTGGGTAACTCTGCTTGACAAGACCTCTTTAAAATCCTGGAAAGCAAGGATATTATTTTGAGGGTTAAAGTGTGACCTACCCAAGTATTGCTGCATATGCATATGTGAAAATTGAGCATTGGCTAAAGAAGAATCAGTGCATTTGAATTGTGGTCATGAAGAAAGATATTGGAATTACCACAGACGACCAATATGTTTTGAAAGAAGAATGGCCAGCTTGCTCCTTAAAGACAAACATGATGAGACTTCATCTTATATACTTTGAATATCAAAGTTTGGAGAGACCAAACCCGGGAGAAGGACATCATTCCTACTTAAGTAGAGGGACGGCAAAAAAGAGGAAATCCCTCAATGACATGAATTAACACAGTGGCTGCAGCAATTAGCTGAAGCACAGAAACAATTGTAAGGATGGCCCAGGACTCTGCAGTGTTTCATTCTGTTGTACATAGGGTCAGTATGGGTTGGAAGTGACCCAACAGCACCTAACAATGACAACAACATGCATTTGGCTATTCTTGATCATATACCATAAGTGGGATCAGAAAATATTTATCCTTTACTGTCTGACTTACCTGTTTTGGCATAATGTTTATCAGCTTGTTGTTAGGTTCAGTCCAGTTGGTTCTGACTCAAAGCAACCCGATCTACAACAGAACTGTGTTGTTTTCACTATTGTTATATTTGAGCCCATTGGTGCAGCCAATGATCAGGAATCACTGAAGATTCCTCTTTTCCACTGACCTACTTTGTCAAGCATAATTTATTTCTAGGAGTCCTGGGTAAATGGGTTATACCCTGAGTAGCTCACAGGAAGGTCAAAACCACCAGATGCTTCTCTGGAGAAAGATGAAGTTTTCTACTCCCATAAAGATTTATAGTCATGAAAGTCCGTGGGCAGTTCTGCTCTGTCCTGTTGGGTTTCTGTGAGTTGAAATTGACTCCAGGGCATTGAGTGAGTGAGTGAGGTCCCTCTTGGTAACATGCCCAAAATATGTAAGACAAAGTCTCATTATGGTTCTTTCAAATTAGAGTCCTGTTTTTATTTAGATATTAAGCATCCTCAACTTTGGTGGAGAGGGGAGGAATTGAAGCCCTCCCAAGCCCCATTGAGTTAATCTTGAGCGAATTATAATGCTTCCATTTCTCTTGCTAGTAATTTGTGTAGGAAAGGGCAAGAAATGACATTCTGACCATGAGACAGGAGGGGAATTCCTAGGGGAGAGCTTCTTTGGAAAAGGAGAAGAAAATAAGCCTAGAAGAGGAGACACTCACTCTTTTGCTTAGAATGTTGCCCTCCCGTGTGATGCCTAGAGTTGTAACAGATACTGCAGGAGGGCAGCCAGACCAGAAGGATAAGCCCACCCTCAAAGGAGGACAAACAACAAGGTTGAAAATGGAAAAAACATCTTTCTCAAGGACATTTCAAGCAACTCTAGGTCTATACCACTTCCGGTGTTTACATCATGCACAAAACATTTATTTTTATTAAAAAAATTTTTTTGGGGGGGCATCATTGCTCTCCAGTGGTGGGAGTAGGAGGCCCAGCCCCACTGCTGGAATTGAACCTCAGTCCAGTGGGCTGCAGTCCCGCACACAACCACTACGCCACCGGGGCTCAGCCCGCACAAAACATTTATTATTATTATTTTATATGTCCCTCTTGGTTGACTTTGCTGCTACAAAAAACTTGCATCCTGATATGTGCCATAAATGCCTAGCTTACAAGGCTCAAATGAAAGAGTTTCTATGTATCATTTAGATTTCCACCAAGTATGTCCCCATCTCAGCAAAGTCCCTGATTGCTCATAGAAGATTACAGCAACTCACTTTCCATTTGTCACCAGCACCAACTATTTCTCTTTACTTTCCTTCATGGCACTTATTCTAGTTTCTTAACTGATTATTCATTCTCTCTCTCTCTCTCTCACTGCTATATATGAAGGCAGAGGTGGTGTCTATTGTGCTAGACATTCTGTTTCTCATGCCTAGGAGGCTTTTGCTCTTACATGCTATTTGTGGCAGTCATGTACTTATGTTAATTTCATGATTGACATGTAGGGGTGGAGTCTAGCCTGTTAATCTGGAGATAGCCATTGAGTAACCAATGAGGCCTCTGTATGGGCATGGCTTTCTTCTGATACGTCTGGGAAATCTCACAATATTTCCATTGTGGAAGTGAGGAGCCATGTGGAGACCCCTGCCAGTGCCAAGATTCTGTACCCACTGACTTGTGACTTTGTGAGTCAGAAGAAGACATTATAGACTGGTATCAGGCATATGGGCTAATATCAGACTTACGACTTTGTCCTGGATTGGATTGGGATGCTTTCTTAATGTCCTATTTCATATATATATACCATACCTTTATATCCATATGTGTGTCTATGAAATTTGTTCCTCTAGCCTACCCAGTCTAACACACCATTGAATCAATTCTGACTCCGAATGACTGAGTAAAATGACCCACAGGGCTTTCTAGGCAGTCATCAGCGTGGGGACAGATTGTTAAGTCTTTCTTTTATAGAGTGGATGGTGGGTTGGAGCCATGAACCTTTTGGTTACACATTCTAGTGCATAACAGTTGCACCACCTTCTCCAATTTTTGATAAGCATTTGTTGAAGAGAGACTAAGTACATATATGTATGTAATAGGAATTTGTCACGTCGAAGGCACTCAATGAAATTTAGCTTCCTGTCCTTTCTGAGATCGCAAGTCTTGGTGTTTTTCCCTTTTGACAAATGTCTTTGCACCCATTCATTGGCTGATGTATTGCAAAATAGTTTTAAATTTACTTTAAAATGCACCATCATTCTATCCCCTTAGGAGCAGGGGCTATTTCCCTTGCTCGCTACTTTTGTTTAAAGCATTCATGGCAGCTAAGCAAACCCTTTCTTGATTTTCCTTCCTCTGCAGGCATTGTGTGACTAATCAGTCATTACTGGTGAATAATGACCAAGGAAGTTGGGGAACCACGCAGGCATCTGGCTACCTTGCTGCTGAGTTCTCAGCTGTTAGTCAATGAAAAAAGGGTAGTTTTACTACCACCACCAGCCTCATCGGATAGACCCAAATCTGCCTTTCACTAGCCAGTAGGGATTATGGGGGTAGAGGCTGATGGGAGAAGAATCAGAAAGGAGCGGTAATATGGGGGGCTTTGAGAGAAATAAACTGGAGTAGCTTAGTCAGTTTCAAGAGTCTTTGGGGGCCAAGCCGATGCAGTATGGGAATTTATTTTTGCGAAGCATTATTTTTCAAGGAGGGCACGGGCGTGGGAGTTTGGAGAGTCGGCAGAGGGTATCCTCAGCTTTCTCTTATCCATTGACAAGGAATAACGATCATGGCATCAATAACCACAATAAGACCACAGGTCCTGGAGAGACTTGGGCAATGGAGGTGGTAGCAAATAGACATGCTATTTCTCTAGTGCAGCATTCTGTAAAGGATGTTTTTAGAGTAGAAGCTTGCTTCTGCTCCCACACCCCAAGATTCATGGTCAAAGTGTTTGGAAAACACAATATATACTCAACCTCTTCCACCTCACTGCCATTGCCATCTCTCTTCAACCCTCAACCTTTTGATTAATTAATTATTAACAGTTTAATGGCATATAAGCCACATATCTTACAACTTAATAGTTCAGTAATATTTTTTAATAGTTCAGTAATATTGAGAAAAGTTGTGAGCTCCATCACCACAATCAACTTCAGAATATTTTCTGCTTTCTCATACTTGCTTTTATTAGTTTCTCGTTTTCCCTCTGACCTCCCTTGATGTGCTCTCAGGTAAAAATAAGTCCAATTATGGTCTCTATTGATTTACCTCTCTTGGATTTAATATACAGAAAATCCTACAAAACACAGCCAAGAAATGAATTAAAAAATAACAATGACAAAACCAAAAAAACCCCTCAATTTAAAAGAAAGAAAAACATTGAAAACTTAAACAACTTTAAAATGGGTCCAAAGGGAGATCAAATGGTGAGGTGTTATATTTAACCTAACTACCTCTGTCACCATCTACTTAACAATGCTCTCTGCCTTGTAGTAAAGTTACTCATCCCTGGGCTACTTTCAGAGAAATTCACCTAGCGTTCTACACCCTCCTCACCATCGATTTTAGATCTCTTGTTGCTCCCTTGCGCCTCTCTTTTCCCCATCTCCTCCACTTCCCTGTCCACATGGAAGGGTTGATCCTGTTGTTTTCTTCTTGGGATTGTTTATCTTGCCTATCTTATATAGATAGACTTGAAAAAAAAAGAAAAAATGGGCCTAAAAATAATTCCAGCTATGTCTGCTGTCCCTTATGTATATATTTTCTGATTAAGTCTGGTGAGGTGCCAAACCCTGCACTCTGAGTCTGAAGTCTAATTTTGGGATTCCTTAGGGACTTTGTTGCTTTGCTCCCCTTGCTGCTCTGTTGTACTCCTTCATGTCTGGACCCTGTGTGGAGATGGTGGTGGTGGTGGTCAGATTGGGCACAATTTTCACACTGTGTCTCTGGTGCTGTCCCTGCAGTACTGTGGGGGACATCATGTGTCATGGTGGGACTGGCCTTTGCAGTTCTTTCTGTGCCTCAGCTGCTCTAAGTAGAAGTGTAGTCCTTGGGGGTTGGTGGGCCAGAATGGGGTCTACTCTCTTTCTTTCCCTCTTAGTTTGCTCCTGTGTGATCTGGGCAGACCCACCACTATTCTGGGCTATATCTTCAGTGCTATCCTCTGTAGTCAAATCTTCTGAGGAGGGGGTTGACATAGCTGGTATTCCGGCTGGCCGTACTGACCTCTATGTTAGTCCACTGCTTCATGCCTGTATGCTGGCCTCAAGGCTTGGCATACAAGCTTGAGATCTGATCCCTCTCTCCCTTTCCTGTGTAGACATAAACAATACCCTCCTTGTAGTTGGGTTAGTGCCCTGTTATTCCACTATCTGCATTCTCTTCCCTCCACCCCACCTTTTCCCTCAATTTTAGTTGGCTGCCATATGCATACCTGGGTTGGGTCTAACACCTGCCAGAATGCCTGGGCATCACTCTGGGAATCTATGCATAGTGTGACTTTTCCCCCATGTTCCTTGTGCCTTTTAAGCTGACCTCTATGGATTCGTGTTGTACTGTTCCTTTTGTGCTTGGCTTACTTTCCTCAGCCTAATTTCCTTCAACTCTTCCCATACAACAATGTGCTTCATACGTTCATCACTACTTTTAAGGAATGTGTAGTGCTCCATTATATGTAACTACCAGAGTTTTAAAATCCATTCATCCATTGATGGCAATTTACGGTAGGTTGTTTCCAACTCTTTGGGATTGTGAACTGTTCTGTGATGAATATGGGAGCACAGATGTTTGGTCATGGTCTGTTTCTTACCTTTTCTGGGTATCTGCCCAGTAGGGGGATGGTTGGTCATATGGTAGTTCAGTTTCCATTTGTTTTAAGTATTGTCAAATCTATTTCCAGAGAGACTATATATAGCCTCTGTAGGTCCACCAGCAGTGAATGAAAGTTTCTATGTCACCTCCCCCCCCCCCCCAACACTTGTTGCTTTCTTATTTTTTGAATTGGGCTTTCTTTGAGGGTGTTAGATGATATCTCATAGTTGTTTTAATTTGCATTCACTTTTTTTTTGGGGGGGCAGCACTGTCCTCTGGTGGTTATGGGAGCTACCCAGCCTTGCTCCCAGAGAGCTGCTGCTGGATTTGAACCGCCAATCCAATGGACTGCAGTCCCGCACTCAACTACTACACCACTGGGACTCAGCCCAATTTGCATTCACTTTATGGCTAATGATCAGGAATATCTTCTCATATGTTTATTGGCCATTTGGATACCCTACCCTTGTGAAATGTCTGTTCAGGTCCTTTGCTCATCTCTTCAGGGCGCAATTCGTTTTTATCTTTTTGGAAACCAGCAGAGTATTGCAGATTTTTAGTGATAAGACCTTTGCCTGATGTGTCATTGCTAAAGTCGGCAGGCTTTCTTCTTGCTCTCTTGAAGAATTCTTTAGATGTACACAGTTGCTTTATCTTCAGTATAACCCACTTGCCAATTTGTGCTTCCTCTGTGTTTGTGGACTTCCCTATTTCTGATAGTCTATGTATTCCCTGTGACAAAGTTCTTAGGTTTGCCCAATTTCTTCAGTAATGGCCTTAATAGTTTAGGGTTTCATCTCAGGGTCTGTGATCTACCTTGAGTTTATTCATGTGCATGGAAAGAGGTAAGGATCTTGCTTCATTTTTCTGCAGGTAAAATTGGACATGGCTTCCAGTTGGTCTTGTTAAAAGTAGGTGACCCACAGCTATGGTATACCTGGGACTGTTTCCTGAGAGTCCCATTTCATGGGAGGCCCCTTGGCTCCAAAAAACCCAGGATGATCCTCCCAGAAAGACACCCAATTACTAAGTGGTAAAATGTGTATGTGAAGTAGATGTTTATTACTAAAAACACATTAATATTTTATGAAGTAATAATATAGTAAGCATTATTATATTAGCTTCTATTGAAATGTCGACTAAGAGTTTCTGGACATCTAATTAAGACCTCTTGTCAATAAATGTTGATTTAGTACCACTCATGAGTGTTTCTGGTCTTGCTCCTGGGCACCTTTTGGAATGTAGTTTTTGCAATCTCTGCTGCTAGGTTTGAGCACCTGACCTCTGCTGGCCAATGAACCATGGTCAGAAGTGGTATGTAGTAGGCAGAAACATGCGCTTCTCTAGTTTCCTCACAGTAGATGCAGGGGGTGCCTTTCTAGCCCTTTTCAGTGTGGTGACCACATCTCTCTGTGAGAGTTGAGCTGGACCAGCTGCTCCTCCTTAACAGGTTGAGCACACACAGTCTGGAGATGGATCGCCGAGGTGGGTTCCTGCTTAAGTGACTTACCTTCTCAGAACCTTAGGTTTCTAGTCTCTCTAAAGGAGAGGCAAGGATTGGATGAGTAATTCACAACAGTGTGTGGAACATGCAAAGTACTCAGTTTAGCTATTTTAATGTATCCTACTTCCCTCTACCTCTTGTGGAGCATGAAAGACCATACAAGGGTGCTGAGGGCCATGCAACCTGCTTTTGAGTGACAGAGGAAGAACCCAAAGTCCAGGAATGCTTAGCAGTTGTTTTCAGTGACAGATGGTGCTTCATGTTTGAGTTGGAGTAATAACCCAGGCAGGAGAATGATGGTAACACTAGGTCAGTATTCACTATTTGGCAAGCACTACATTATCTCATGGTAACATTCGTGTCTGCACATAGATAGATCTTGAGCTAGGTGAAGGTTTACAGGGATGAGATTTCTATTCAACAGTTCATGGACATTTTGTTTGATGCCCTTGACTACAGTCTCCATGATGGGACAGCCTCTCCCTGTTTTCCCTTTCCAATTTTCTTTCCTGAACCCTCCTGCACTGTTGTCGGTGGGAAAAGCTGCCCTTTCTTCTAAGGAGTTTATACTTCCCTGATCTTGTTTTTCCCATTATAGACCTACCTAACACTTGGCTCCAAATGTAGCCAGGTGGGTGAATTCATTCCCAGACTGGCAGGGTGACCAGGGTCACAGTTTCAGCGGTACTACCAGTCTCTAGCTGATCATTCCTAGAGTTTTGAGTTTTGTTTCAAATTTTTCTTCTACTTTGCTAGCTCCTTCTAATGTGATTCTTTTCAGAGCAGTTGGCAGTGGTAGCTGGGCACCATCTAGTTCTTTCAGTCTCTGCATCATAGAGACCGATACTTGCATGGTCCATATTTAGTCCTTAGGACTAATTACTTCCACATGTCTTTGATTTTTTATCACTCTTCTTTTCTCTGAACAGGGAGAGTCAGTAATTGTCTCTTAGATAGTTACTTATGAGCTTTAATGATCTCATTTCCTACTCATCAAAGTGGGATGTTTTTGTTGACTCTATCTCATGTAATCTTAACAACCACACCTGGAAATTATTATAACCCAGGAATTATTTTACAGATTTTAGCACAGAGGCAAAGCAAGTGAGGTCAACTATTACAACTAGTAACATGCTGGGGAGTCAAAAGAAAACAGAGATTAGATATTTCAGGATAGACGGTTATTTAGGAATGAAAATGATAACTATGATTATTATGTTCAAGTGGTGAAAAGTATGTTGTTAAACTTCTTTTAGAATAGCAAGCATGGTTATTTGTTTGTTTATATGGAAGCTTTTGAAAAACTGAACTTGTAGGTTAGAATCAGTAAGTTTACAGAGAACTGCAAAGACAGGACCAGGAGTTCCCATGTTCTCTTGCCTCAGTTTTCATGGAGGCGGATATCTTGCCTTACCATGGTACATTTGTCAAAATTGAGAAGTAAAACACTGGCCCATAACTATTAACTAAATTCACACCTGTGTTCCAAATTTTCTGTTTTTTTTCACTAGTGTCCTTTTTCTATTCTATGGAGTGAAGGAGAAGAATGTGTCAGTGTGTGTGGGGGTGCAGGTGGTAGGTAAAGTTGAGTCCCTATAATTGTCACTGGGGAACCCAGAAACAGGAGAGGGGCTAAGTATATTTAAATTATGCCCTGCAGACCAATATCTCAGTGGTTGACAAATTTAGAAGAGTAACATAACAGTTTTGATTTTGTTTCTTCGAAATTTGAGCTTCTGTGCTAAGAACATGCCCTTGCAAGCTACCTTCCCTAGTTCTCTCCTGTAATCCTCAAAATAACTTGTCATCATTCCCATTTTAAAGATTCTAAGAGTGAGATTAGAAAGGCTAAGTAACTCGCCCAAGGACACAGAGATTGTCAGTTTCAGAGTAAGGGTTAGAACGGAGGCTTACGGACCCTGTTGCCTTTTTTACACCACTTAGTACCCCTTTCAGATTCCCTCTTAAACAGGCTTCTTTGAGACTTGGCCTTGGAGGTTGTTAGGTGCAATGCAATTGAGTTGGTTCTGACTCACAGAAACCTATGCTTTGGAGGAAAGCGCTGCTATTCTGCTGAAGTTTGGGTTCCAGGTCCTGAAGGCTCAGGGAGATAAGAGGGAAGCATTTGGAGACACAAAGAGCTTGTGTGTGGATGTTTGTCAGCTGGGGTGCTGGGGTCCAACCATTTGCCTGAACTGACAGTTTCAACTTCTCCCCCCAGTTAAAGAATAGCAGGAATGCATAAGATAAGGATAATAATATTGTACCACCTGGGGGTTATGACTAGCATTTTGGAGGTTTTGGGAAGGGGCCTAGAAGTTGCAAGGTTGAGTGGAAGTCAGCCCTAGAGACATGCAGGAGTTCCCTTGAGACTACTCTAGCTGAATTTCTTAGACCAGATACTTGGGAAATGTCCAACTTGGCTTTGGAATAAACACACACAAACACACACACACTCTCCCTTATACACACCCACACTCCGTTACACACACACACTTCCTTACACACACACGCACACACACACTCCCTTACACACATACACACACACACACACCAAAGCAAAATAAATAAAATGGGGTGAAAAAGCTGGAGGCACCCCAGTGTGCCCTATTTACAAACCGCTTCACTTCCTTCTGGGTTTTGTTTGATTTTCTCCTTCACTGAGAAATGGGGAAACATCAGAATGACTTATGTGCCAAAGAGAAGACTCCCAACCATCCTTCAGTTTCCCTCGCCCCTTTGGTCTCTTTTGTGTGACAGGATGCCCTCAATTATTCTCTCTGGGGGGGTCCCAGCCGGAAAGAAGATGGAGCCAACCATCTGTTACCGACTCCAGTGAGCAATTTAATTTCTTCTTGTTCCCAATGAGGAGGATTTTGTGAATACATAAATTACCATCAGTTGTGGTTCATCAGTCATCTGCCGTCTGAAGGGGTGGGG
The DNA here is from genome assembly GCA_004026705.1 of Nesogale talazaci. NCBI lineage: Eukaryota > Metazoa > Chordata > Mammalia > Afrosoricida > Tenrecidae > Nesogale > Nesogale talazaci. The sequence goes on from PVJH01004013.1 coordinate 116,286, forward strand.
ATGGCCAAGCCGGAGACACCCACTGACCCGGGCTTTCAAGAAGGACACCCTGACAGGGGTGGAAGAACAATGTGAAAGCCTCCAAGAACTGCAACCTGAGAAACTCACTAAGCAGTCATCTTACCTGACACCTTTCTTTTTTTCCAAATGAGAAAACCTGAGACAGGAGAAATGGTCTGGCCAGCCAGGCAGGCAGAGTTAGAACTTGCAACTCCTACTGTCACCGAGTAGATTCTGACTCTGGGCGACCAAAGAGGATAGACTCAGACTGCTGCATAGAGTTTTCTAGGCGGAAATCCCTACAAGAGCTGATCTTCAGGGTTTGACTTTGCTTCCATTGGGGGAAACCACTGCAAATGCCAAAATGCCAAGCTTTCAGTGACTTGTGCAGTGCTTTAACCACTATACCACTAGGGCTCCCTTGAACTTGGACCATCTGACTCTTTCTAATACAATGTGTGGTATGAGATATTAGACACAAAGGGTGACTTGAGTAATTTAGAGGTGGGCCAAACAGCAATAAAAATCCTGATGACAATGACAACTACGACAATAAGAGCTGCCCTTGAAGTGACCAGCCTACAGGTGAAGCAGGCTGCCTGGGCTCAGATCCCACTTCTGCTCTTCAACATCCATATGACGTTGGGCAAGTTATTTGACCTCTGGAATCTGCACAAGACGCTTTCAGTTCTTGGTCCACATCTCTTTACTTTTCTGTGCATTCCAGCCATTTTTCCAGAGTCAGTACCTGTATCTTTGTTGAAAGTCTGCAAGAACTCATCTGTCCATGTACATGATAGCCTACAAGGACCTGGGAATTTATGTCTCTTCAAGACAACTTTTAGCCAGTAACTATTGGGTGAACTCACTGCCATCAAGTAGACTCTAATTCATACTGATCCTATAGGACAAGTAGAATTGTCTCAGAGAAATTCAAGGTCATAAATGTGTACAAAAGCAGACTGTGTTCCATGGTTCATCTATGGGATGAGGGTCGTTTTGACATCAGAACTTTTGGTTGGCAGTGCCACCAGGGCTGGACTCATACGTGATGTTTCCTTGAATCCTGGCTGGGATGATTCAAGGCTTTTATTTTGAACCAGTTTCAAGGATTTCTCTGTAGGATTAAGACTTCAGTCACCCACTGTGGTAGTTTAGGATAGAGGTAAGCAAGAATCTTATCTTAATTGGCTTCCAAAGGGCTTCTTCCCTTCCTTCTATGTGTGTTCTCTGCATCTTCCAGTAAACCATTTGCATATGAATCGATGGCTCAGTCTCTACCTCTGGTTGTTTAATCCAAGTTGCTTCAGCTTTCTCATCCATAAAACAATGGTGACGCACATTCTTATATCAAAAGATGGCTAAAGAATGCCAAGATGAGAACTCAATAAATGTTTGCTTTTACTATGTGCTTGCTCGATACTTACCTCATTTAATTATCATATTGATTTCAAGCTATATACACTGTTACTCCCACTATACAAATAAGATAATTCATGCTTGGAGAGGATAAATAGTTTTTCTTAGCTCCTGCTCGTTACTGAGGAGTTGCGCCAAAAATCACACACAAAGTATCTTCAAAGTTCCTTCCACGTAGGTCCTTGAAAGGTGAATTTGAACTTCTGACTAGCCTATAGGTGGTCAATTGTGCCAAAAATCACACACAAAGTGTCTTCAAAGTTCCTTCCACGTAGGTCCTTGAAAGGTGAATTTGAACTTCTGACTAGCCTATAGGTGGTCAATATTTGTCAATATTGCAACTCAAGGCTTGAATTGTGGTGGTGACAGTGGCAGTTGAATTCTTTCCATTTAAGATATGCTGAGAATTACCACAAGTCAGTAGCAGTAAGCTGTGGAGAGAGTCATTGGTCCAGAGCAATACCTCTCCTCAGCCAGCAACCAAATCTATCTCCATTCCTCAGCCTTTTAGCCATGAAGCCCTTTGGTCCCTACCTACTGGGGCCAAGAAGGTCACTTGTCACTCTGTTTCACAGTCTCATCTCAGCTTGCTCCATCTGTGCCATAGTCTCTGGTACTTATGACTTTGGTCTCCAGCATTTTAGACAAGGACCTCTAATTTGCTCTTCAGATGGCCCTGCACTTTCCATCTCTGCTCCTGCTTCAACAATGTCTTATCCTGATAGCCTGGAGTTGGTGAGAAAAGCTGACTGACTAATAGATGGGTCTATTGGTGTGACAAATACTCTATTTACCTAGTTCCACCCGGACATTTGATGGGAGTTAGAGCATGTGGTAGTTATATAATCTGGCCGCAGCTTGATGACTTCTTTTGTATGTGTTAAGGAGATAAATAACTTGTTGGAGGCAGGGAACAGATTGACTCCCTGGGAGATGTTGTAGCTTGTGCCTGGAGCGGGAGGAGCCACGTGGAGACTCCTGCCAGCACTGAGCGGCTTACATTGCCATTGGATCCATAAGCCTTCCCACCCACTGGTCTGTGATCTTCCTGCATTTGAAGTCATTGCATGTGTTTCATGAGTCTGAAGAGGAATTTATAGATTGGTATCCAACATATGGGCTAACATCAGATTTATGGACTTGATCTGGACTGGGCTTTATAAAGATCTTTCTTATATGCATATGAGTGTCTCTATGCATGTGTTTCTCTAGTCTATCCAGAAGAGTCCTGTTAAGAAATTTCACTTGACTACATTGTGATATTGTCAAAGAATGTTCAATATGATGGGCTGATTAAAGAACAAGTCATTGTCAGAAGATTCACAGCTAGAATGCTCTTTAGAAGTGAGGATGGCAAGACTTCAGCTTGTTTAGTTTGGATATGTCATTCCAATAAAACCCAAACTCACCACCATCTAGCCAATTGTGAGCTCTTGTGGTATGATAAGTATGTGTTGGACTGCGAACTGCAAGGTGTGCAAGTAGTGACCCCCACTGACTCTGGGGGAGAGAGATGAGGTCTTCTACTCCTGCGGAGAGTTACAGTCTTGGAAACCCACAGGGGCAGGTCTATGAGTTCTGTAGGGTTGCTATGACGATATGTCACTAGGAAAGACTACATGATCCCCAAAGACATGATGTTTGGTAAAATAGAGTCAGCATGGGAAACATTCAATGATATAGATCGACATGACTGCCTCACTAGGGACTAATGGTGGCGAGTCCAAGATGATGAAGAGAATCTAGGACTGGACAGGGTGACATTCTGTTATACATGAGCTTACCATGTGTTAGAAATGAGTCAAAGACAGCAACCATGAAGCCTCTTGAAAGACCTTGAGATTCAGAGTCCTTGGTGTGGGAGCTAAGAATATCTTTCACAAGTTCTTCAAATGATTTGTCTGCACAGTCAAAATTGAAGGGCTCTATGTAAGATGCACTAGAGACCCAGACATTGGACTTCTTGGAGGTTTTTAGAACCTGTTGCAGGAAGTGATGGGACAGAAGAAACAGTGTAGATGGTAGAATTGACTGGATTTGGTGAGTGTTTGGAAGTGGGGGAAAGGAGAGGGGCATTTAAAGGTTCCTTGCACTCTGACTTAGGTAGCTGGGGGTAGAGGCAGTGTTCATGTAAACAGAACGTGTTGCCATGAGCTCCACTGTACTTCTCTCTTTAAGTATTCTACATCTCAAGAATGGTCTTTGGACGTGTTGTCAGGTGGTACCTTGGATTGTCAGAAGAGACCAATCCCTGGAAAAGGATCACATGCTTGGTAAAGTAGAGAGGCACAGATAAAGAAGAAGGGCCTCAATGAGATGGAGTAACACATTGGCTTCAATAATGGGCTCAAAGATAGCAATAGTTGTGAGATTTGCACAGAACTGGGAACAATGTTTCCTTTTGCTGCATGTAAGTTCTCTGTGAGTTAGAACATCAATGGCACTAACAGCAGCATCAACCAGAAGTGGTCTTAGAGTCACATATTACAATGGTATCATTTGATTGCATTCAACAGATGGGGGCGGGGAACCCAAGTTTAAATGGTTTCTTTTTCTCTCATCTCCAATTTTCGTCTGAGTGTCTGGATCTCTGGCTCAAAGGGATCTGCATTAACTGCTTGTCTTTATTTGTCTTTATTGTGTTATTTCTTTCTGTGATACAGTTCTTTTTCCAAAGGGAGGCTCTTAGGCAGAGGCTAGCTTTGTCTCTGTGATCTGGGAGTAAGGGATGGTGAATTGTACCAAAAAGCTAAGAGAATGGAGGGATTAAGAATATGGTGGCCAGATTTAAGGTGGCTCCAACTGGATATCCAGGGTGTGGTACCTGCTCTATTGGGGGACGGCTTCTCTTTCCTCACACCTGTTCAGATTCCTGCAGGATAATGGTCTATTAGGAATTTGAAACCCTTGTAATAGTCCCTTAACTTCCTTTATTTCCTTTCTTCATATTTCCACTCCAAACTCCAGTGAGTGTGTTCTAAATCTAACTAGCAAATACTTTCAGATTAAAGATTAAATGGAGAAATATGCTCCTAGTAATCAGTGTTGTGTTAGTCTGGGTAGACTAGCGAAACAAATTCACGGAGACACTCGTGTGTATATAAGGGAGAGGTTTATATACAAGAGCAATTGAACATTGAGAAAACATCCCAGCCCAGATCAAGTCCATTAGTCTATATGTCCAACAGTAATCTATAAAGTCCTCTTCAGACTCACGAAACACAATGATGTTGTGTTGATGCTGAATGCAAGAAGATCACAAGCCCACAGGTAGGAATTCTTGTAAATCCAATGGCATTTAAGCATCTCATCACTGACAGGAGTCTTCACGTGGCTTATCCAGATCCAGGGTTCTGGGTATATGCATCAGGGTAGATCCTTGTGGCTTCTCCTCAGGGATGTCTCATAGGGAGTGAGCAAAAAGAAAAAGGAGGAAAATCAGGATTTCCCAGAATTCTCAGGAGAAGGCCATGCCCACATGGAGGCCTCATTGGCTATTATCTTATTGACAGGCTAGGCTCCATCCCTGCATGCGTAATCCTTAATATAACAATTATATATCGACCTCAAATGTTATCCATGCATTATGTCAATGGAGGGGGATGGGCAGGTATTATTCAGTTTTATTTTACAATTTTGAAATAGTGAAGTGTTTTGCTTCATATCAGACATTCAATTTGTGGTCAGTGGACTTCAGAGTCTTTGTGTTTTTTCCCTAGGACTGATGTGAGCTCGACAGGGCACAGGAGTTCAGTGTACCGAGGAGGCACATCTAGTCTTGTGGGGAGGACCATGTGTAGTCTGAGAAACAGGCAGCATCTGATCCTTTTTCCATTTTGGCCCTGGGCAGACCACAAGCTCCTGGTCCTGTGTTCATCAGAAACCAAATCTAAATTCTCTTCATTATTTGTTCAATAGCTCAGACATGTTAAGGTTAGCTGTCTTATAAATTATGGAACAGATTAAGTGAGTTAGGCCCGAAGCATAAATAACAGAGAATCTCTACCTCCTGTCAGGACACAAGGCTGGAGGCAGCAGAAACACAGGAGTGGTGGCAGAAAAGGTGACTGCTTCCCTCTTTTAGAAGAAGGGCCATAGGGAGGAGGGTCAGAAGGATAAAGGGGAAGAAGGAGGTGAGGTAGGAGGGAATTCCAGGCAGAAGGAATGACAGAGCAAAGGAAAACAGGCCCCTGAAAGAGGAAGGGATTTGCAGATGCTGGAATTAGGTTCTGGGATGAACATAATGCTTTACAGGTTTCTCTGGTGGAGTTTTGAAACCCCCAGCTTTTCCAAGGGAGAAAGATAGGACGTTTTACACCCATAAAGAGTTTCAGTCCCAGAAATTCAAAGGGCCAGTTCTATCCTGTTGTGTTAGTCCGGGTAGACTAGAGAAACAAATCCATAAGCACTTGTATGTATATAAAGGAGAGGTTTATATATAAGAGCAATTGAACATGAGAAAACATCCCAACCCAGTCCAAGTCCATAAATTCGATATTACCCCATATGTCTGATACCAATCAATAAGTCCTCTTCAGACTCATGAAGCACATGGAATGACACCAGGATAATCACAGGCCAGTGTAGAGTCTTGCGTATACAGTGAAAGTAGAAGCGTTTTAGCACTGGTAGGGTTCTCCCCATGGTTCCTCCAGTTTCCAGGGCTCAGGGTCTGTATGCATACATTGTGTCTTATCAGCTGCAATGTCTCCCAGGCAGTGAATCAGTGTGTCCTGTTTCCAAAAGGAATCACCAGATTTCCCAGAATTCTCAGAGGAAAAGGCCACGCCCACACAGAGGTCTCATTGGCGATCTCCAGACTGACAGCCTACACTCCACCCCTACACTCATAATCTTCAAATTGACACCAGATTAGGTGATTGTCACACCTGTCTTATAGGTTCGCTGAGGGTTGACATCAACTCAATGGCAATGGGGAGGAGAAGTGGTGGTGGTGTTCAGGGAAAAGGGAAATGGGTGAAGAGTAAGCACCAGCATCTGGTGTCAGGGGAAAGATGATTCAGCCTTAGAGACTGAGGCAGAGGTTAGAACCAGGAGCTCCGTGAGTCTGGAGCACTGAAGAAGGAGATTGTAGCTATGGGCAATTGTAGGGCGTCCCCAAAAGGGAGCATCATCATCTCCTCCCTCCAATCTCCCACTGGGTCAGCCCCTTAGAGATGCAAAACCTTGTTTTTTGCATCTGTTATTTTCTAGATTCTGAAGAGGAGAGTTTCTTGAAAGTCTGAGTGTTTATGAAACTGTGCTGGATGATAGTGAGACTCCTGCCCGGGAAGTCTTCGAGAATTCTGAGGGAAAGTGTTCCAGGGGACTGACGGGAGTGGAAGAGAGGTTACTGGTTAGGGAGAAAGTGAGGATTATAACATTGCATTATTGTAAGCAGCTTGTGCAAAAAGGGTGCGTGGGCAAGGTCCTGGGGAAAATGTACTCTGTTTAACTTTTCAAGTGATGTCCAAGTCACTATTTTGTCCAAGTCAAGTATTTTGGGTATCAAAATCCTGATGAAAGTATACTGAGCTAGACTTTAGGTTTTTCCATCTAGCCTCACGACAAAGGTGAGTTCCTTCCTCCTTCTAGCATTCAATGCCATGGGCACGGGGATGAAGTCCACATCTGGAGTTCCTGCTCAGACCCCGCTTCTTTTCCTCAGGCCTGTGAACATTCCGAACCAACAAGTCAAAACTGAACTCTTGATTTCCCCTCCTTTGTAGTAAAAATTCCTTTCAAATTTAATCAGTGAGGATCTTCTTATTCAGGAAGGGAACAAGCTGGCTTTTTAGGTACACCATGAAGCCTGAACCCACAGGGATACCTGTCTGACAGTCCCAGAATAGTGAAAATTTCAATTGTGGTCTGCTAATTCTTTGGGGGAAATATAGACTGTTTCCCTTGGAACCTTGCTTCCTTTGTCGCATTGATTTTGAAGACCCTCTGATTAATATGTTAATTATTTGCTCCCCAACCTGCCATATTGTTTAAGATATTTAACTTCTTTGATTTTTCCCCAAATTTTAAAACACTTTGGAGGTAGCAAACCCCCTATTTCATTCTGCCAGTGCTTTCAGAAACAAATTTATCAACCTGGTCTCCTTCTTTGGCTGAAGGAATGACAGGCACTGCTGGACCCCTTTGTCTGCCAGCATCACCACCATCCGAGTCTAAGGCACAGTCCTCTTGCCTTTCATTCCTAGATTCGCTCAATAGCCTCAATTCACTCAATAATATAAGAGGCTACATTCTATTTTCAACAGGTCAGGATGTGTCACTTCTCTACACAAAGCCCTTCTACACTCTTCATTTTACCGAGTGATGGCGCCGATGTCCTTCAGGGGCCTACATGGCCTGCCCTGATCGTTTGTATCACTGATGTGACCTCCTAGCTGGTACATTCCCTGGGTCTGCACTTTGGCCTTACTTAAAGCAGCAGCTGTTGTTGTCGGGTGTCACAGAGTCCATTGTCATTTGGGGCAACCCCTGAGGGGGACTGCTCCTGGGGGTTCTCTTTGCAGCCACATCGTTCTCTTGGCAGTCTCGAGGAGGTCAGAGCATCCACAGCTGAGCACAGATCCTCCAGGATGTGGCCACTGTGGGAGTCGGACAGCTGGTCCTGCCTGCCTGGTACTCCTGGGCTTAACCTCACTTCCTTCAAGCCTTCTCAGTGAGGTTTGCCCTTACCACCCTCCTTACAAGGAGGTTGCCTCTTCCCCATGGTCCTGATCTGCCTCCCCCTTCCTCTTTTTGTCACTGGGGGACTGTTTCTGAGCACCACCCATGTAAAGTCCCAGCAAGTATGCGATCCTGTCACCCAGGTTGAGAGAAGCCCTACCGTCTGGCTGGCGCCCTGGGTGAGATGAGACAGGGTGTGTGTGTGTGTGTGTGTGTGTGTGTGTAAGGTCCCTGTTGGCTGCTCCAGCTCTGCTTTCGCAGGCAGCCTATAAGCTCATTATCCACTTGCTGTAGCCCAGGAAGTTGCCTCAGGGTACGAGTCCGCTTGCAGGCAAACCTGGCAGCCAGCACAAGGGACTAGCCCAGCTTTCCTGGTGTCCTCAACACAAAGGAGCCTTCCAAGGTGCCATGGCATGGGCAGGAGGCACACTTGGAGTCCCAGTTAGCCCAGTCCCCTCTATGTGCTCGTAGAAAGTACCCCGCTTCCTCCTCCCACCAGGAGAATGTAACTGTTCAACAGGCATTTGTGCTAGATGCAGAAGGGGCAGTTGCCATCTTCCATGTGGTACCCGTGTTGGTTGCAGAGTCTGGGGAGGAGGGGGCACAGGTGAGCAAGCGCTCTCAATGTTGTTATTAAAAATTGCTGGTGCATTAGTTGTTGGGCTGCTAACTGATCCCTGGGAGCAAAATGAGGCTGTCTGCATAAGGATGTACTGTTTTGCCGTGTATACAAACGAACAAAATAAAATTTATAAATGACTAAATTATAAATTATTAAGGGTATGCGGGGAGGGGAGAGAGGGGAAAAATGAGGAGCTGATACCAAGGACTCAAGTAGAAAGAAAATGCTTTGAAAATGATGATGGCAATAAGTGTACAAATGTGCTTGATACAATGGATGGATGTATGGATTGTGATAAGAATTGTACGAGCCCCCAATAAAATGATTTTAAAAAGATGTTCTGTCCTGGAAACCCTATGCAGAATTGACCTGATGGCAACAGCCTTGGTGGTGATTTGATGGCAGCAACCCTGTTGGAACAGTGATTAAAGTGCTTGTCCACAAACTAAGACGACAACGGTTTGAACCTATCCAACTAGTGCATGGGAGGAACGACCTAGCTATCTGCTCCCATAAAAAGTATAGCCTCGGTAGACCAGAGCAGGCACACTGGACCAGCTAAGAGCTGGAAACACAGAGAATCCAGGACAGATAAACCCTTCTAAACCAATCATGAGCATAGCAATACCAGGAAGTGGGGAAGGAGGGGGAACTGATCACAAGGATCTATCTATAACCTCTTCCCTGGGGGATGGACAACAGAAAAGTGGTTGAAGGGAGACATAGGACAGTGTAAGACATGCAAAGATAATAATAATTTATAAATTGTCATGAGTTTATAAGGGAAGGAGGGTAAGGTAGGGAGGGGGAAATGATGAACTTATACCAAGGGTTCCAGTAGGAAGACAATGTTTTGAAAATGATGATGGAAACACATGGACAAATATGCTTGATACATTGGATGAATGTATGGATTGTGATAAGAGTTGTATGAGCCCCCAATAAAATGATTTTAAAAAAATTACAGCTTAGGAAACACTATGGGACAGTTCTACAGTGTCTTACATGGTCTTTATACATTTATACATGGATCTGATTTGACAGTATATAAAAATAATATAACCAATGACTTAAGCTGGGTTCTCTAGAGAAGCAAAATCAGTGAAGTGTATATATGTAGCTACATATCAAGGATTATATCTAAGAAATGACTTACACAGCTATCGACACAGCATGTTCCAAGTTTGTGGGTCAGATGTCAGGCTGGGGACTTCTCTTAACTCACAGCTATGGGAGCTGATGAACCCCAAACCTGCAAGAAGATGACAAGTTGGTCGGTGGCTACATGACTCCAGGTTGGCAGGCCAGAAGGCAGGCTTCTGACAGCTCCCAGAATTGGCAGACAGTATGGCAGGTTTGAACTCAGGTCCAAAGAACTGGAGGTCAACAAGCCAGGTGGAGGTTCCAGGCCCAGGAAGTAAAAAAAACAACAGCAGACAAACAACCATAAATTTTCACATCATCTGCTTATTTCATAGGCATACACCTATGGAAATAGTCTTTCAATTGTTACACAGAGGCTGTGAGCCCAGTAAAGATGTTTCATACCACCTCTGTCTTTTTATAACTGATGGGCTGTTCATAGCAGATTCCCACAGTGAGGGAGGTTACATTGTGTTAGATCACATTCATGGGGAATTCCTCAGTATTAACTGAAAAACCCATTGAGGATCCTCGCGCAAGCAAGTTGTTGCAAATCCTTAGCTACCACACCCAGGCAAGCACAGCATCCAAGTTTTCTAGCGCTATTTTAACACAAATGCCTAAGTGGGTTGTGTTAAAAGAGATACCTATTTTTTTCACAAGCTCAGGAGCCCAGAAGTTCAAATCGGAGTCTCAGTCAAATCAATTCCTCCTTTGTTAGTTCCTTTGAGGGACACTAGCTTCTTAGTGATCCTCATACATCACCTGTATTCTCCAAGTTGAGGTGTCCCATTCCTCTGTGGCCACTCTTCTCTCTTTATAACTCAGAAGTGACTAGGGTTAGGACCCATGTTACTCTGAAATCACCACATTAGCTTAAAACAAAAACCCTATTCCTTTTTTTAAGATTAAAAATGGAAACAACTTTAAAATAGGTCAAAATCAAGGGGTAAAGTATTACAGTTTAATCCAATTACATTTGCCACAATCCACTTTACATTGCTCTCTGTCTGACAGAAATGCTCTTCACATTCCTCAACTATGGCCACAGAGGATTCACTGGAGAGTTAATCCATGTGAGGACTCGGCAAATGGATTCTGGGCTTTCACTGTCATCGATAGCCTTCTGCAATCTGGGTGTTCATCATAGAAAGTTCTATTGCTAAACAGGAATGTATGCATAAATACAGGGGTCAGAGTTTCAGCACCCATTTGGGGGTGAGGGGACATGATTCAGTTATGCAGGTAGAGGGGAAGACATAAAATAAAGATACGTCTGTCCCTAAATTGGATAGAAAATTCATTCAACTTGCATTTATAAAGAGTCTGCCAAGTATGGGGAAGGGGTACTGTGTATGTCTGGTGCTAGGTATAGTCACGCATCCCTAGCTGCAAGAAACATGGTGTCTAGAAGACAAGATAGAAGACAAGATAGTTGCAGCATGTAAGACTAAAATAAAAGAATGTTGATGTTAAGTGCCATGAAGAAAGATCTCAGGGGCTTTAAATGGAGTGTAGAGGAGGCTCTCTTTCCTCATAAAATGAGGGCGATTTAGAGTGAAACTATGAGTTGGAATAGACACAATGGCAGTGAGTGTGTTTTGTTTGTGGGATGGGCATGTCCGCCTCCCCCGCAGCACTCCCGCCATATGGGGTTAAGGAGAATGGTCCAGACAGAGTATTCACTCTGAATCCTTGAGGCAGGAACTACCTGGGAAGTCAGTATTTTCAGTGAGAGTTTGCTGGACTTGACAAGGTGTGGAATGCAGGCCCTGTCACAGCTGAAGCAAACAGATCCCTCTAAGGCAGGGTGGGCAATGCCAGTCAATGGCCATATAAGGCTCACAAAGTCATCAATGATTATCTAGCCACCATTACACACCTCACCAAAGAGAAGTAGCTCCAGCTATCACATTAGGGGTGAGTTAACAAAACGCTTGACCAGGATGGCCCATGAAGGATGGTAGAAATATTCAACGGTCCTTGGCAGGACAGAGGGTTTCCCCACACCTCTCCTACTTAGCTGCAGCTTAAAGCGCTCCTTATGGCACTGACCTGCTTCAACCCTGGTTAGTCCCACTAGTCCTGTGGGGTTGAGATGCACTGCAGTGTAGTGCCTGCTTCGAGGACCACTACCAGAAATGGTCACCCTCTCCACCAGGGGTTGCTGTGAGTTGGGAATCACAGTAAGGCATCTAACAAAACAACAATGGCGGGAAAGAGGAGAGGAAGAATAGAAAGAGAAAGGGAGGACAGGAGGGAGGAGGAGGTATTTCTTTAAAAACCAGTGCAGAGGGCTAACATTCACAAAAGAGATATTCAGAACTTGTAAATCCAGATGGGAGAGGGGTTATTTGTGCCATGACACTTTGACTCACTGACCAGAGTTATCTTTACGCCTTCCCTTCCATCACTGGCATTAGATCTTGCCTTTCCTTTTTGGGATGCTCATGAAGAAATGACTTCTGTATATTTTTAGAAATCACTTCCTAAGCACCACCTTGTAGATCACAAAAGCTATCCTGAAATATGGAGGCTGGAGGGTTCCCAGACCCCCTTGCCAGCAAAGCAAACAGTTCTCACAAACAAAATTAATGATGCTACAAAATGACAAATTACTCTGTGTCATAGACCTCTGGGATCCCCAGAGAATGGTACACAGTGAGCGCGTGGACGCCGGGAATGCTAATGGCCCATGCGCTCACCTGTGAGCCATGCAGCAGCCTCTGGGAAAGACTTGGCAACTGGTCCCTCTTTGCCGACGCCACTTGGCTCTGGTTCACGTTGGGCCACAGGTTTAGCTAAGGGCTCGGTTACTAAGGAAACCCACGTTGTCAGTCCTGAGCCATATGGGAATAATGGTGATTTATTTAGGAAAAGCAAGGTTTGTCACTTTAAGCTTACTGCTACAAAATTGCTTTTTGATTACCTCCTTCCTTATTGCATTGTCTTGTCACAATAAACTACAGGAACAAGTGGCAAGGTTAATAATTATGGGCTCTATTCTTGTCACAGTTCAGGGCTCAGCCAGGTCACGAGTGGAGCCTGGATGGGTCCGGCTGCTTCTTCAGACCCCTTCCCTGGGGAGTAAGGTTGGGCACAGCCCTGGTCCATGCCCCATTCTCTCTGGACTATCTGACTCTCACCCCCATCCCCCATGGCCCCACGGTGCGTCTGTAGCTCGGGCATCCCCCAAAATTAGCCCATCAGGTTCTGAATCCAACTTGTCTTTCAAATTCAACAGATTGAAATGGATTAAAATCAAGTCTTTCACTAGACTGCAGTCTAGAGGTGCAAACAGTTAACACACTGGGCTACGTAGCCAATAGGTTGAAGGTTCCTGTCCACCTCTAAGCGCCTTGGAAGAAAGGTCTGGTGTTCCACGAAGCGGGATGATTCTACCCTGATGCACATGGGCGTGCTGTCAGGAGTTGGCGTCAGTTGAATGGTTTTCCTTAATCCACCCCAAGCTCCACAAAGATCATCTTTGTCGCACACTAGTTCAGACTTTGCCTCCCGGACGACCTGTAAAATGTACACCTGGACTGTTTCTACTGTATAGCTGAATAAGCTGACTCTCAGAGTAGTTGTGGTCACAGGATTCTTGAGGGGACGTGGATTGAGCCACGCAGAGCTGTCAAACTCTTCCCAGGCCTCCATGTAATCTCTCCAGTTAGTATCTATGAACCACCTTGAAGCAAATCTCCCTCCTCATCTGCCTTCCTTACTGTACTGGAAGCTCCCCGAGGGGTGCGTCAAAGAGCATTTGTTAGTCTTTGCTGGGCATGACCCCACAGCAATATTTAACAGATCAGAAAAGATCTCGAGGTGGCTTATAAAGACATCTCACTGTCATGCTATTCTCTCACCTTCTGGGCTGTTTCTGCTTTCTTCTTCAGTTCCTTTCCTCTTCCTGTTTCTATTTACTCTTTTGGTAAATCTCATCTGATCTCATAATTTAGGATGCCAGTTATGTGGCATTGAATTTTTTTCATTGGTTACATTGAGGTTTAATTTCACAGTAAAATGTGCACCTCTTACAACTCTATGCCTTTTTATAATTGCAGACACAGATAATCATCGCTCAGGTCAAAGCATCATGTGATCTACTTCCTTCTGATGGCTAATGACACTGAACAGCTTTTCCTGTGTTTGCAGGCCATATGAATGTCCTATGTGATGAAATGTCTATTCAAATCCTCTGTTCATTTTCTGGATGGATCATTTGATATTTTGTTGTTAAGTTGTCAAAGTTCTACACATCTCTTGGTTATTATATTCTTGCTGGGTTTAGGGTTTCTGAAGATGTTCTTCTAGTCTGTAGCTGGCCTTTTCCCTTTTTTGGGGGTAACATCTGCTAGTGAAATAAAATTTTAATTTTAAGGTCTCATTTATTTTATATTTTGCTCTTTGTACATTGGTTATTGGATTAGATCAACTATTATTGAAAATAAGATCTGGCAGCATTGTTCTTGTGCTTTCTTCTACAAATTTTAATGGTTTATCATATTTAGACTCTTAATCTGCTTCAATTTGTTTTTCCGTGTGGTCTAAGACATAGATCCTATGGGGCTTTTTCCCTTGCAGGTGGATAGTTAATTTTCCTTACACCAGTTCTTGAAGACACTATCCTTTCTCTGTCAAATGGATTTAGCACTCTTGACAAAATCTGTTGAGTATAGGGGCTGAGGCCCGGTGGCGTAGTGGTTGTGCGTGGGACTGCGGCCCACTGGGACGGAGGTTCAATTCCAGCAGTGGAGCTGGGCCTCCTACTCCCACCACCAGAGAGCAGTGATGCCCCCCCCCCAAAAAAAATCTGTTGAGTATAGATGTGCTGAAAAGTAAGGGTGATACTTTGAGGTCTAAGGTGTACCCAACCTAAGCCATTGTATTTTCAATTGCTTCATATATGTATGAAAGTTGAACATTGAGTAAAGAAGATGGAACAAGAGTTGTTGTAATCAGTCACACAACTGAAAGTACCATGAATGCCAAAAAGAACAGTCTGTCTGGGAAGAAGTCTAGTCAGAGTGCTTCATAGAAGAAAGCATAGCAAGACTTTGTATCATATACCAGGTTGGGGGAGAGGGAGGAAGACCCAGTTTTTTTCAAAGCTCTGTATTTAAATTTTTTAAAACATTATTTTATAAAACAATCTTATCACCTTCAAAGTACTTTTCATTACACTGAAAATATTCATCAAATCTGCAATTCCATTCTTGAAAGCATTCTTCAAGCTCATCCGTTCAGGTGGCTGACAGTAGCTTCCTTGTTTTATTCTTCACCTCTTGTATTAAATCAAATAAAAAAGAAGTTGCACAGAATGAGGTCAGGTGAGTAAGGTGGGGGAAGGGGGGGGGGAGGAAGAGGTATATGCTGTTCTTTGCCAAAAATTGGCTCACTGAGATGGTTGCATGAGCAGGTGCATTGTTGTGGTGGCAAAAGCAGTCCCTCACTCTGTCACAAATCAAGTCTTTTGGTCACATACTGTTATGCAATCTTTATAGAACCTGGAAATGGAAAGATTGACTAACAGTTTTACCTGGTGGAACAAATTCCAAATGCACTATAAGTAGCTAATTTTGTCCATTTGGGTTACTGGACATCAGAATGAGTTTGTTATCAAGTGACATTTCACCTTTTTTGAAATAAGAAAACCACTTATTCACTTGACTTTTCTCCATAATGTTGTCCTTGTAAGCAGTGTTCATCATCACAGCAGTTTCTGCAGCATTTTTCCTGAGCAGGAAGCAAAATTTCACAGCCACAAGCTCTTCTCTTAAGTTGGCCATCACAAAAAAATGAAATTTGAGCAAAACTGATTTCATGAAAAAATGCACTGTGACAAGAAAGACTCTTCCCAGGCAAAGTCACTGAGTGCATTCACTCAGAGTGAGTTGCATGATGCTCATCTAGTGGGAAAAATGCAGACTGTGAAAGCTCTGCCCTTCGCAGTGCAACTCCTGTTTTTTTGAGTACCCCCTTGTACTTTGGACATGCTATCAGGAGAGACCAGTTTCCGGAGAAGGACACCGTGCTTGGTAAAGTGGAGTG